>CM035287.1:52652626-52673275 GCA_020226075.1 Hydropotes inermis
GAGAGCAGGAGGAGAAGGGGACGACAGAGGATGAGATGGTTAGATGGCATCACTGACTCAATGGACGTGAGTTTGAGCAGACTCAGGGAAATGGTGTCGGACAAGGAAATCTGGCATGCAGCAGTCCATGGGTTATGCAAAGAGTCGGACATGACTGAGTGACTGAATAACAAGAAATTAATGAAAATCTCTCCATCTTTCTTGAAATAACGCTTAGAATATGTTAATCCCATCAGCATAGAAAGAATCAGAAATTATGGGAATAAAGAGGTTTATCAAAGATGCTTTTATTATACTGTTTGGGTGAATTTTTTAGCCAGTAAACCCAGCATTTATTGTGGAGGAAGGCTTGGTATACTGGTATAGTTAGTTCTACCTAAAGTTCACTTTTAAAACCCAAATTGGTAATAGATACTAGTATTTTATTGTAATTTTATCACATATTTTAAAATTATGACTGTTATGCTTGCTTTGAAAATTATAAATCTACATTTTATCTAGGGAAAGCAATTTAGCTTGTCCATTTTTGACACCTGTGTTAAAGCCAAGTCTATGACATTATTCGTGATAGCAAGAAAAGTAGAAACAACCTAAATGTCCATTAAATGATGAATGGATAAACAAAGTATGGTATATCCACACTATGAAATACTAGCTAGCAATACAAAGAAATGAGCTACTCATTTATGCTATAACATGGACATACCTGAAAATGTTTTGTGAAATGAAAGAAGCCAGTCATAAAGGGCAACAGATAGAATAATTTCACTTCTATAAAATGTCCAGTATAGGTAAATCCATGGAGACAGAAAATCAGTGAATTGCTGTCACAAGAAAGAGGAGGAAATGGGGAGTGATTGTTAATGATTATGGGGTTTCTTTCTGGAGAGATTACAGTCTTAACTAGATAGTGACTATATTGGCACTATTTTTTGAATGTCCTAAAAATGAACTCTATTTTAAAAGGCTGAATTTTATATTATGTGAATTACATCACAGTGAGGCTACTATTCACAAAGTAATACAAACATTTTTAGAAGCATGGAAATTCCTGATTTCAAATTGTATTATGAAGGTAGAGTAATAAAAAGTGTGGTACTGGTACAAAGACAAATAGACCAATAGAACAAGATAGACTGAGAATAAATGGTCAGAAGATCTTTGAAAAGGGTGCCAAGACCACACTAGGAGGAAAGGATAATCTCTTTACCAGTATTTTGAAAATTGAACATCCAGAAGCAAAAGGATAAAATTGGAGTTTTTACAATATTACAAAAATTAACTCAAGATGATTAAAGACCTAAATATAAGACTTAAAACTATAAAAGTACTAGAATATAGGGAAAAGGCTTGATGACATTGGATTGAATTATGTCTTAGATATGTCACCAGAAACAGTCAGTAAATAAAATAAATTGGACTGCATTAAAATTACAAACTTCTTCATATCAAAGGAAACAACCAACAAAGTATAGAAATGCAACATATAGAATAGGAGGAAACATCTGAAAATTATATTTGATAAGGGGTTAAATATATAGAATAATGAACTCCTACAACTCAACAACAAAGCAACCTAATAAATGAATAAATGTACAGAGCAAGGCTTGAATAGACATTCTCCAAAGAAGATGTGCAACAATCAAAACTCTTGCGCATTACTGGTGGGAATGCACAGTGCTGCAGTCTCTACAAAAAACAATATGCATGTTTTTTGGAAGAATTAAAAATAGAACTGCCAGATGATCCAGAAATTCCACTTCTGGGTAAGTATCCAAAATAACAGTTGGTAGAATCTCAAAGAGATATTTGTATACCCATGTTTGTTGCAGCATTATTCACAATAGCCAAGAGAAGAAAGCAAGCTAAATATCCACTGTTGGGTGAAAAGACAAAAAACTATCATGTCGACAACCAGTGAAATATTACTGGCCTTGCAAGAGAAGGAAATTGTTGTATATTACAACATAGATGAATCATGAGAATGTTTTGCTAAGTGATAAAAGCCAGTCACAAAAAGACAGATACTGTATAATTCCATTTATATGAGACATCTTAAGTATGTCAACCCATAGAAATAGAAAGTTGAATTTGAACAGAAAGTATTTGCCAGGGACTGAAAGGAAGAGAAAATGGGGAGTTGTTCAATAGGTACAGAGATTCAGTTTTGTGAGGTGGAAAATGTTCTAGGGGTCTTGGTTGTACCATAATGTGAATATAGTTAACACTGTCAAACTGTGAGAAAAAAAGATAAACTAAAACCATATCATAAAAAAGTATGAAATATAGAGAAAAGAAAATTCATAAGCAAAGCCATCTACAATTGTACTGCCCCCCAAACTAACACTGATTCAACTCTGACATAACACACAAGGTTTCTGAACAGGAGGGAATCTCCCCTTTTTCCATCTAGGGAAACAGGCTCAGAGAAGGGAAGTGCTTGAACTTCCCAGGTGGTGCTGATGGTAAAGAAGCTGCCTGCCAATGCAGGAGACATAGGAGACACAGGTTTAATCCTTGGGTTGGGAAGATCCCCTGAAGAAGGGAAGGGTAACCCACTCCAATATTCTTGCCTGGGAAATTGACAGAGGAGCCTAGACAGACATGCTTGATGGGCTTCAGCCATGGGCTCACAAAGAATTGGACATAGCTGAGCAACTAACACCTAACTAACATCACGCAGAGAGTTAATAACAGAGTCAGGACTAGAGTACATGTCCTTTGAGTTTCAGATAAACCCAATAATACTTTTACAGTGTGTTATTTTTTATAATATGAAGTTTGAAAATACAGAAAATTCTGAGGAGTAATAAAAAATCAAAACAAAAAGGATATTTGACAAAAGTGCCTGAATGGGGTGGGTTTAACCAAGTTTTTTTTTTTTTTTTAATGTATTCCCACACAACTGTAAGAATGACATATTTTTTTTTCTTTGTTCCAAATTTATAAATGAGGAAACAAAGCCACAGAAAGATTAAGTAACTAGCACTAGGCCCTCTGGGTGTTGTTGTGGTTCAGTTGCGAAGTTGTGTCTGACTCTTTGCAACCCCATGGACGGCAGCATGCCAGGCTTCTCTGTCCTTCACCATCTCCCAGAGCTTGCTTAAACTCAGGTCCACTGAGTCAGTGATGCCATCCAACCATCTCATCCTCTGTTATCCTGTTCTCCTCCTGCCTTCAATCTTTCCTAGAATCAGGGTCTTTTCATAATAAATCAGCTCTTTGAATCAGGTGGCCAGAGTATTGGAGCTTCAGTATCAGTCCTTCCAATGAATATTCATATTTGAGTTCCTTTAGGATTGACTGGTTTGATCTCTTTGCTGTCTACAGGACTCTCAAGAGTCTTCTCCAGCACCACAGTATGAAAGCATCAATTCTTTGGTGTTCAGTCCTCTTTATGGTCCAACTCTCCCATCCATATGTGACCACTGGAAAAACCATACCTTTGACTATATGGACCTTTGTTGACAAAGTGATGTCTCTCCTTTTTTTTTTTTTGGGATACATATATATATATATATATTTAATTTATTTTCATTGGAGGCTAATTACTTTACAATACTGTGGTGGTTTTTGCCGTACATTCACATGAATCAGCCATGTGTGTATGTGTCCCCATCTTGAACCCCCTTCCTTCCTCCCTCCCCATCCCATCCCTCAGGGTCATCCCAGTGCACCAGCCCTGAGCACCCTGCCTCATGCATCGAACTTGCACTAGCATCTGCTTCACATATGGTAATATACATGTTTCAATGCTATTCTTTCAAACATCCCACCCTCGCTTTCTCCCACAGAGTCCAACAGTCTGTTCTTTACACCTGTGTCTCTTTTGCTGTCTCGCCTGAGTTTTAAATGTTGATTTACAAAAATGAATTCCAGGGCTCATGAAACCACACATTTATACAGTCTTGGTGGCCACTAAGAGCAATGAAATGACCAAATAAACATATTGCAAAGGTTAATCCTGTGTCATCAGAAGGGATCTGTGCATATGAGAGTCTTTGAAGCTTAATTTTCATTATCTCAACTAGAAATTTGCTCTGCACATTTTAGTAGCCTAGGTCTGCAATATCATTTTAGGGAATGGGACCCAAATTACTTGGAGAACTGGTCATTATAAAGACTTTTATGTCAAAGGCAAAGTATTAATTACATAAGATTTCTTCTTATATGAATATATAACATTAAAATAAATCACTTACATGAATTAAGGGGTCCAATCAATGAAGACAGCAAATACTAAATAAGATGAAAAGCAAGGGGCTTCCTGGTGATTAAGACTCTGCACTTCCACTGCAGGGGATGTGGGTTGCATCCCTGGTTGGGAAAGTTCTGCATGCAATGAGGTGCAGCTAAAAAAAATAAATAAATAAAAGGTAAAATCAAGCTCTGCCTAAATAATAAAAAATACACACAAACACACATTTTTAAATATTCCAATGAAATCAGTAAAGCATGTTATGTATTTAGGTTGGTAGTTTTAGGTACTATATTCTGTTCAGTAAATTTACTACTCCACATTGAGTAATCTGTTCCCCATAAGCTTTTGTTTCTCCATTTGTAAAGTTATCATAATGCCAACTTCAGGGGTAGTTACCACAGATATGTGCTTATAAATTTTTTAAAGGGGATACATATACATATAAAGCTGCTGGCACACACAGAAACTACTTAAAAATATTTAGGCCATGTGTTTAATAACTTAGTGATATCCTATACTTTTAACAAGGATTTAAATTTGATAATTTTGAAATATCTACATCCAAGTTATAATTAAAGTGAAATCAGACCCATTCTAATGATTCAAGAATATGACCAAATTTATTTTAGCTGATATAATCTTGATATTGCTATTTTCTTTTTTTAAAGTCAAATCTAAAAGATACTCAAAAGTTTAATTCAGTATGGCTTCATTTCAGAGGACAGGAAAAAAAGTATCTGTGAAGGAAAACATTGGCTTTTTAAAACTGTATTTTGTATGTTGAACTGTTTATGATAGTTTTAGCGCTCTTTGGAAGTTTACTATTTACCGCAAATGTACTGCTCATATAATGATGAATACTATAATGATTTCATTCAGGATTGAATCCTTGAGTCAGCCGTGAAGGAGACTGTTCACAAAAATGCTAAGTGAAATCACCTCTTATTTCTTATCTATCATAAAAAATCTTTAGAGCATATACCAATATTTTTTAACTTTCTGGTTCATAATAAATATTTGCTATGAGTCTAGCTATCTGAATTTTGTCTCTATCTCCCTAAACACATAAATGACAAATTACTGGCATCATTTGAAAAATTAATTGATGACTTTTACTGTATGCCACGTTTTGGAAACTCTTAGCATTCTGTTGAATATTCAGTGCCATTTCTCGGAATTTAGAAAAATACACTTTATATAAAGTTCCTTAGTTTCTTTTCTTCGGTTTCTTTTATGATCATATCACTATCTCTTTAAAACACGTGCTCTTCTGGGCAGAATCCTCAGTTCTTATAGTCGCTCTTAAATATAGTTACATGTAATTATCATACTGACATATATTCTACACTCTATAGATCCATAGAGAGACAGACATAGAAAGGGAGAAACAGTGATTTTACTATGTGCCTCACATTTTGCAGGTCTTTACAAGCATTAATCTATTTAACCCTTACAAGAACTCCATAAGAATCATAATTGTATGACTATCAGAGAAGAACTAAAGTTTATTCAAGTTGTGCACAGTCGTACACATGCATAATAGTAAGCTAGATAGCAGAAGTGTAAACATAATTTTTTTTACGCTAGGTCATGAGACTTTAATTAAGATATTCTATTGCCTCAGAATGCCTCACCTAGCTTTTACCTATACGAAAAATCTTTGTTCACCACATAATCTGAGATCTATAAACACATTTCCAGTTACTATTTATTGCTTACTATAGACATCTAATTAGTTATCAAGACCTAAAAATAAAAAAAAACAAATTATTAATACAGACACTGTTGAAAGAACTGTAAATATATTAACTTATTTAATCACCCCAAAACCCAATGTAGTGGGTAATATTTTCATTAACATCATATTATAAATCATCTCTTGCAACTCTTAGTTGTAACTGCTATTTACATACTCAACGATTTTCATGTCTCTAGCTCTCAGTTTTCTTCATGTTTCTGGATTCAGTTTCATTGCTACCTACATGACACCTCCAACTGTACCTTAATTTTCATTTCTGGGTCCCTGTTTCAGTAAAGGTTGTTATAATTCACCAACAGTTTAATGCCACATGCTTAAGTAAGTGTTAGTCACTCTTTTGTGTCCAACTCTTTGCTACCCCATGGACTGAAGCCCACCAGGCTCCTCTGCCCATGGGATTCTCCAGGCAAGAACACTGGAATGGATTGCCATTCCCCTCTCCAGGGGATGGGCCCGACCTAGGGATAGAATCCAGGTCTCCCACCTTGCAGGCAGATTCTTTACCATCTAAGCCACCGGGAAAACTAAATTTCCCTCTCTGTATCACATCCCCGACTCAATACCCTTCTAGTCTTGTATGGTTTTTACTCCACTTCACAAACCATTCCACTTCTTTTTCTCCCTACCCCTATCAACAGTTTCCTAGAGACATGTCAGCTCTTTCTTCCACACTATAGCTCTGCACCTGTGCTTTTTCAATTTGCTTTCTACCCAACAGGTGGAATAAATACTTTAAAACATAAAGAAGTAAATTTACTCTGCTGCTCATGTTTCAGTTGTTTTAAACTACACTTAGAGGAAAATCCAAACTCCTTAATCTAACTTCCAACTCTACAATCACTTGACCTGTGCTTAGAAGTACAACTTGCATTACTCTTTGCATACTTTATTCTTACACTATCCTTTATCCACTCTGACTTTATTCTGTTCCTGAAACAGCTGTAGTAGTTAGTTGCTCGGCTGTGTCCAGCTCTTTGCAACCCCATGGACTGCAGTCTGCCATGCTCCTCTGTCCGTGGGAATATATCCAGGCAAGAATATTGGAGAGGGCTGCCATTCCATTCTCCACAGGATCTTGGTGACCCAGGGAACGAACCTGGGCCTACTTCATTGCAGGCAGATTCTTTAGCATCTGAGCCAGGGGGAGCTGAAACATGCTATTCAGCTCAGTTCAGTTCAGTTCAGTTGCTCAGTCGTGTCCGGCTCTTTGCGACCCCATGGACTGCTGCACGCCAGGCTTCCCTGTCCATCACCAATGCCTGGAGCCTATTAAAACTCATGTCCATTGAGTTGGTGACGCCATCCAACCATCTCATCCTCTGTCATGCCCTTCTCCCCAGGCTTAAATCTTTCCCAGCATCAGTGTCTTTTCCAATGAGTCAGTTCTTTGCATCAGGTGGCCAAAGTATTGGAGCTTCAGCTTCAGCATCAGTTCTTCCAATGAATATTCAGGATTTATTTCCTTTAGGACAGACAGATTGGATCTCCTAAGAGACTTTCAAGAGTCTTCTCCAACACCATAGTTCAAAAGCATCAATTCTTCAGCACTCAGCTTTCTTTAGAGTCCAACTCTCACATCCATACATGACCAAAGGAAAAACCATAGCTTTGACTAGATGGACCTTTGTTGGCAAAGTAATGTCTGTGCTTTTTAAGATGGTGTTTGGTTTGTCACAACTTTTCTTCCAAGGAGCAAGTGTCTTTTACTTTCATGGCAGCAGTCACCATCTGCAGTGATTTTAGAGCACCCCAAAATAAAGTCTGTCACTGTTTCCATTGTTTCCCCATTTATGTGCCATGAAGTGACAGGACCAGATGCCATGATCTTAGTTTTCTGAATGTTGAGTTTTAAGCCAACTTTTTCACTCCCTTCTTTCACATTCATCAAGAGGCTCTTTAGTTCCTCTTTGCTTTCTGCCATAAGGGTGGTGTCATCTGCATATCTGAGGTTATTGATATTTCTCCTGGTAATCTTGATTCTAGCCTGTGTTTCATCCAGCCCAGCATTTCACATGATGTACTTGGCATATAAGTTAAATAAGCAGGGTGACAGATACAGCCTTGACATACTCCTTTCCCAATTTGGAACCAGTCTGTTCTTCCATGTCCTGTTCTAACTGTTCCTTCTTGACCTGCATACAGATGATTTCTCAGGAGGAAGGTCAGGTGGTCTGGTAATCCTATATCTTTAAGAACCTTACACAGTTTGCTGTGATCCACACAGTCAGAGGTTTTGGTATAGTTATAAAGCAGAAGTAGATGTTTTTATGGAACTCTCTTGCTTTTTTTTCAATGATCCAGTGAATGTTGGTAATTTGATTTCTGGTTCCTCTGTCTTTTCTAAGTCCATTTTGAATATCTGGAAGTTCATGGTTAACACACTGTTGAAGCCTGACTTGGAGAATTTTGAGCATTACTCTGCTGACCTGTGATATGAGTGCAATAGTACGGTAGTTTGAACATTCTTTGGCATTGCCTTTCTTGGGATTGGAATGAAAACAGACCTTTTCCAGTCCTGTGGCCACTGCTGAGTTTTACAAATTTTGCTGGCATATTGAATGCAGCACTTTCACAGTACTGTCTTTTAGGATTTGAAATAGCTCAACTGGAATTCCATCACTTCCACTAGCTTTGTTTGTAGTGATGCTTCTTAAGACCCACTTGACTTTGCAATCCAGGATGTCTGGCTCTAGGTGAGTGATCATGCCATCATGATTATCTGGGTCATGAAGATCTTTTGTGTGTAGTTCTTCTGTGTAATCTTGGCACCTCTTCTTAAGCAGGATACCTCTGCTTCTGTTAGGTCCATCCCATTTCTGTCCTTTATTGTGCCCATCTTTGCATGAAGTGTTCCCTTAGTATCTCTAATTTTCATGGAAAGCTCTCTAGTCTTTCCCATTCTATTGTCTTCCTCTATTTCTTTGCATTGATCACTGAGGAAGGCTTTCTTATCTCTCCTGGCTATTCTTTGGAACTCTGCATTCAAGTGGGAATATCTTTCCTTTTCTCCTTTGCTTTTTGCTTCTCTTTTTCTCTCAGTTATTTGTATGGCTTCCTCAGACAACCATTTTGCCTTTTTTCATTTCTTTTTCTTGGGAATGGTCTTGATTACTGCCTCCTGAACAATGTCACTAACCTCCATTCATAGGCCTTTAGGCACTCTGTCTATCAGGTCTAGTCTCTTGAATCTATTTGTCACTTCTACTGTATAATCATAAGGGGTTTGATTTAGGTCATACCTAAATGGTCTAGAGGTTTTCCCTACTTTCTTCAATTTAAGTGTGAATTTGACAATAAGGAGTTCATGATCTGTGCTACAGTCAGCTCCAAGTCTTGCTGCTGACTGTACAGAGATTCTCCATCTTTGGCTGCAAAGGATATAATCAATCTAATTTTGGTATTGATGATCTGGTGATGTCCATGTGTAGTCCTCTCTTGTGTTGTTAGAAAAGGGTGTTTGCTATGACCAGTATGTGCTCTTGGCAAAATGCTATTAGCCTTTGCCCTGCTTCATTCTGCACTCCAAGGCCAAATTTACCTGTTATTCCAGGTATTTCTTGACTTCCTACTTTTGCATTCCAGTCCCCTACAATGAAAAGGGCACATTTTTTGAGTGTTAGTTCTAGAAGGTCTTGTAGGTCTTCTTAGAACCGTTCAACATCAGCTTCTTTGGCATTACTGGTCGGGGCATAGACTTGGATTACCATGATATTGAATGGTTTGCCTTGGAAATGAACAGAGATCATTCTGTCATTTTTGAGATTGCATCCAAGTACTGCATTTCAGACTCTTTTCTTGACTGTGTTGGCTAGTCCATTTCTTCTAAGGGATTCTTGCCCACAATAGTGGATATAATGGACATCTGAGTTAAATTCACCCATTCCAGTACATTTTCATTTGCTGATTCCTAAAATGAAAACTACAGTCACAGAAAACTAACCAATCTGATCATATAGACCACGTTCTTGTCTAACTCAATGAAACTATGAGCCATGCTGTGTAGGGCCACCCAAGACCAAGGGTCATGGTGGAGAGTCCTCACAAAGTGTGGTCCACTGGAGAAGGGAATGGCAAACCACTTCAGTATTCTTGCCTTGAGAACCCCAAGAACAGTATGAAAAGGCAAAAAGATAGGACACTGAAAGACAAATTCCCCAGTTCATTAGGTGCCCAATATGATACTGGAGATCAGTGGAGACATAGCTTCAGAAAGAATGAATAGATGGAATCAAAGCAAAAACAAAACCCAGTTGTGGATGTGACTGGTGACTGAAGTCAAGTCCGATGCTGTAAAGAGCAATATTGCATAGGAACCTGGAATGTTAGGCCCATGAATCAAGGCAAATTAGAAGAGGTCAAACAGGAGATGGCAAGAATGAACATCGACATTTTAGGAATCAGCAAACTAAGATGGACTGGAATGGGTGAATTTAACTCAGATGAAACATCCTGAGCTTCACACAAATACTGCAGTCTCTCAGGATCTTTGAAAGACTGATTCTAGGATCCCTTCAAATGCCAAGAGCCTTGGATCCTCAAGACCCTTTTTCAGATGACAGTATCTGCATATAACTCTGCATGCATCCTCTCATATACCATAATTAATCCAATACATTGTGAAACCACCTTCAATAGTTTTAAATATAATGGTAAATCTATGGAGACAGTTATCAGCATATGATAAATTCAAGTTTTGCTTTTTGGAACTTTCTGAATTTTTGTTTTGAATGTCTTTGATCCTCTGTTGGTTGAATCCATGAATGCAGAGCTTGCAGATAGGGAGAGCCAGGTGTATAGAGCTTATTTGTTCTTCTTGTTAGTATAATTATAATATTTCCCCCCATGTATGTTGCTTGGCTGGCTCCTTGTCTTATATATTTCAATTAAAATGTCATTCCACAGAGAAACCTCCCATGACATGATCTTTCTGGATCAATAATATGATTTTTTGAGCACTGCTTAAAATTCTGCATTATCTCTCCACTGATTTCAGAATAATCCCCAAATTAGCACAGCAAGATACTTCATAATCAGTGTTGAAACTTTCTTTTTGCATCTCCTGTGATTCTCTGAAATACTCTAATTTATTGCAACCATACTCAAATACTGTAGTTCACTGAGTACTTTCTGATGTTTCAACTGTCATATAAACAACTTGCATATAAACAATTAAGAAAGAGCTTTTGTTTTTTGCAATGCTTTGTTTGTTTTATAGACTTGCTTGCCTACAGTTGCTATGAACTCCTTAGGAAAGAAGCCTCACATGAAATGGATATAAAGTTTCAGTTATTCAAGATGATTAGGTTCTAGAAATCATCTGTATAATATTGGGCCTATACTTAATACCATTTATCTTCTCTCTCATGATGTGTTCTTATTGCAGTAAAAAATAACAAGTTTTGTTTATGTTTGGTAAAATATGTGGTACAATATATGAGATTGGCAATATTTTAAAAGAAATTAATAATATTTCTTGTCAACATAGCTAAATACTGGCTCCCTTAGTGGCTCACAGGTGAAGAATCTGTCTGCCATTGAAGGACACATGGTTCAATCTCTGAGTCCGGAAGATCCCCTGGAGTAGAAAATAGCAACCTACTCTCGTATTCTTGCTTGGGAAATCCCATGGACAGAGGAGCCTGGCAGGCTACAGTTCATGGGGTCATAAAAGAGTTAGACATGACTCAGCAACTAAACAGCCAAATACAAACCTCAAATTGTAAGGTCACCTGTGGTATAGCTTGGTTATATTCCTCCTAGCTTATCTCCTATATTTATCAAGGTTTACTCACATATTTCTTTGTTACTCCTGAATTACAACTACACGAAAATACACAGAAAGGCAAACTACACAGGTTGGCAAAATCTATCATTACTCAAAGAATAAAATGATGATGTTAGAATGTGGAGAAATTGTTTTAGAAATACTGCCTAAGAATAATATGGACCAGTGTTGAGCCCTTTTTGAGATATCCCCCTCCACTCTGCAAGTTGTATTTTTGCTCATTTGATCATCTATTTTGATAAAATTTTCTTAAATTTGTAGAGATAAAATCTACCATGACTGAATTATAAAAAGAGGAAGAAGAAGTCTCAACAAAAAACAGAGATTGAAGCAGCAATCAAACACCTCCCAACCAAAAAAAGACCAGAACTAAAGTGGAAGCCATAATGTTTTCTGATTTCAAACTATATCTCAAAGTTACAGTAATTAAAACAGGATGGTGCTGGCATAAAAACAAACATATAGACCAATGGAACAGAATAGAAAGCTCAGAAATAAATATGTATGTATGTGTGTGAATATGTGTGTGTGTGTATGTGTGTATGGAACTGATAGGAAAATTTAGAAGATAAAAATTTCTCAAAAAATGCCTCATTCCTTACCCTTGTCAAACTTAAATAACCTTGGGAGATCATCTAACTTTTTTCTTAGACCAAGAATAAAATTTTCTGTCTTGCCTAATATGCTTACTATTATGAAAAACAACAACAAAACCCTCTTATCAGTCAATAACAAAAAAGAGAAAGACACTAAAAATGGGTTATCTACCTCAACAGAAGTTTCAAAACAAGAAATATATAAATTGCAAGTAAGCATATGAAAATGTGTTCAAAAGTATTATTCCTATGGGGATGCTAGTTAAATCCATAGTAAGATAGGACTCTCTACCTATTAGAATCACTACGTTTTAAGGATTGACAGTACCAAATATTAGCACAGATATAAAGTAATTTTAATGCTCAAACACTGTTAGTGAAGGTGCTAAATAATATAATCTTTTTTTCTTAAACTGTTTGGCAGCTTCTTTTACTATTAAAATTCATGCAAACTGACTCAGCAATCCTATTCCGAGGCTCAGTTCAGTTCAGTTCAGTCGCTCAGTCATGTCCGGCTCTTTGTGACCCCATGAACCGCAGCACACCAGGCCTCCCTGTCCATCACCAACTCCCGGAGTTTACTCAAACTCATGGCCATCGAGCCGGTGATGGCATCCAGCCATCTCATCCTCTGTCGACCCCTTCTCCTCCTGCCCTCAATCTTTCTCAGAATCAGGGTCTTTTCAAATGAGTCAGCTCTTCACATCAGGTAGCCAAAGTATTGGAGTTTCAGCTTCAGCATCAATCCTTCCAGCGAACACCCAGGACTGATCTCCTTTAGCATGGGCTGGTTGGATCTCCTTGCAGTCCAAGAGACTCTCAAGAGGAATAGGCGAATTTAACTCAGATGACCATTATATCTACTACTGTGGGCAGGAATCCCGTATAAGAAATGGAAAAGCCATCATAGTCAACGAGAGTCCAAAATGCAGTACTTGGATGCAATCTCAAAAATGACAGAATGATCTCTGTTCGTTTCCAAGGCAAACCATTCAATTTCACAGTAATCAAAGTCTATGCCCCAACCAGTAACAGTGAAGAAGCTGAAGTTGAACAGTTCTCTGAAGACCTACAGGGTCTTCTAAAACTAACACCCAAAAACGATGTCCTCTTCATTATAGGGGACTGAAATGCAAAAGTAGGAAGTCAAGACACACCTGGAGTAACGGGCAAATTTGGCCTTGGAGTACAGAATGAAGCAGGGCAAAGGCTAATAGAGTTTTGCCAAGAGAACGCACTGGTCACAGCAAACACCCTCTTCCAACAACACAAGAGAAGACTCTACACATGGACATCACCAGATGGTCAACACCGAAGTCAGATAGATTATATTCTTTGCAGCCAAAGATGGAGAAGCTCTATACAGTCAGCAAAAACAAGACTGGGAGATGACTGGCTTGGATCATGAACTCCTTATTGCCAAATTCAGACTGAAATTGAAGAAAGAGGAGAAGACCACTAGACCATTCACATATGACCTAAATCAAATCCCCTATGACTAGTCTGAAGTAGAATTTGCCAAAGAGAAAAGAATACTTACATGTGTATAAAGTTTTCACAAGAATGATCAACAGCAAGTCTATCAATAATCAAAGTATTGAAAGAGCACAAATGTCCATCAACAAAAAAATACACTAATTGTGAATTTCACAGAATAGAAAATTGTTTGTCTGGTTAAATACATTAACATATATGGATAGTAAAAGCATTATTTTCAGGGATAGAAATCAGACATCAAAGAGGGCACAATATATGATTACACTTAAATAAAAGTAAGCAAACTAAAGTAACAGGAATCATAGCAGTGGTTTCCAATGGAGGTGTGCATGCTAAATGGGAGGGATAAGAGGAAACTTCCTCAAGTGAAGTGAAAGTTGCTCAGTCATGTCCGACTCTTTGCGACCCCATGGACTGAATTCTCCAGGCCAGATTATGGGAGTGGGTAGCCTTTCCCTTCTCCAGGGGATCTTCCCAACCCAGGGATCAAACCCAGGTCTCCCACATCTCAGGTGGATTCTTATCAGCTGAGCCACAAGGGAAGCCCCTTTTTTAAGTAAGAAAGGTATTACATAATTTGGTTAAAGTATTATTTTATGTGGCGGAGTACATTTTGTCAACATCCATTAACTTGTGCCCTTAAGATTTCTTTATGTTTATTATATGAGATTTACCACCTCTCACCCTCTAAAACTCAATCAGTTATAATGGTTTGGCCAAAAAGTTCTTTTGGGTTTTTCCATAGGATGATGTAGAAAACTCACACAAACTTTTTGGCCAACCAAATACTTGTCTTTAAAGTTCATCTTGGAACTTTATGTTGGAACAGCAAAGAGTTGATATTTTGAAGAATGACAAAGGCAGAAGACTCCCCAAGTTTAAGTGACACAGCTGAGAATCCGGGAAAGCCATGGGGGCTAGAATTCACAAGGCTGAGTTCTGGAAACAAAAGCTGCACAAAGGGAGAACTCCAGAGACCTTCAATAGGTGGCCCTTTAGTATTCATCAGAGCATTGATCAGCTTGTGAGGAAACCACCCAAGCTGTGAAAGGATTAGAGGGAACAGTACCTGATATTCCCTGGAATAGTACTTAGAATAGTTCCTGTTGCCAAGAAACAGCCTAAAAAATTACATAACTCAAGAACTTTGGCTAGAGCATTCAAAACTGTCTTGCCATTATAGTGGTGGAATAATTAATCTTAAACCAAATGCTATTCTGGTTTTACCTAACAAGTCTTCAAACCAAGACCTAAAGGGTCAAACTTTATTCAAGTTACTTTAATGTGTTTCAGAACAAAGCACATAAATGAGAATACAAAATATCCAGGACCCTAAAGTTTTGCATTTATAATGGCTGGCATTCAATCAAACTATAAAACATATAAAGAAATAATAAAGTAAGACCTATAGAAAAGAAAAAAAAAACAACAAATCCAAACTGATCCATTACTGACACATATGAAACATACAGATATGCAATCCACAATATCAGAAGTTAAAAGAACAACTAATGTATTAACATTATTTTGCTAGGGCCATAATAACAGAATGCCACAAACTGTGTGGGCTGATAAACAGAAATCTGTTTCCCACCACTGTGGAGACCAGAGTCTAAGAGGAAGGGTTAGCAGGATGCTTCCTGGTGGGAGCGCTCTTGCTGGCTTATTGAAGGTGGCCTTATCACAGCATCCTGACATAATCATTCCTCTGTTGTTCACTCAGCCTTGTCTGGCTCTGACCTTATGAACTATAGCACACCAGGCCTCCTGTCCTTCACTATCTTCTGGAGTTTGCTCAAACTCATGTCCCCTGAGTTGATGATTACTGTTCCTCTATTCACATGCATTTCCAGTGTCTCTTGCTTTTCTTAAAAGGACACAAGCCAGATTGCATCCTAAGGGGTCATTTTAACTTATTTTTAAAGCCCTGTCTTCAAATGCAGTCACTTTCTAAGCACTAGGGGTTAAGGCTTAAATATATGATTTAGAAGTGAAGAAAACAACAGTTTAGTCTGTAACAAGTGTGTTACGTAACAACATGTTCATTTAAAAATGTTACATAAGGACATGTAACAAACATGTTGCAAACATCTGCGTGTATGTATGCATGTGCATAGATACATATACATATGTAGATTAAATTTCTCAAACTGAAAATATGCCTGAGATGAAAAATTCAATGGGCAGATTAAAGACAGATTTTATATCAGGATGAATAAATTTTATGGAAAAAGTAGCATGCTGAAAGATATAAACAGAAATAAGTTACAAAAACAGTTCAGTTCTTATTGTTTCTCTTTGTTAATTTGGATGAAAAAAAACAAATGTGAAGTAAAACGCTCACAGTTCATTATATAGAAGGCATTAAGGGCCAGCCTTTGGTTTTCTGGAATACAGTATTCTATGACAGCCTTGTGAATTTATCTCTCAAAGGCTACGAGAAACTTTTATCAGAAGACCTGCTGATCTGTCAGCTTTAAACAGAAAATTCCAACTATTGTTTTGGAACAAGCAGACACTAGACTGGGCCCAATTAATGCTGAATTCCAGTTCTAGCATTAACTTGTTGGAAAATATAGTCAAGACACTTAGTATTTCTGAAGCCTAAATTTGTATCCCTAATAAGGTAATCATACCTAGCTCATAAGCTTGTGACATGGACTAATAAAGCAACATATTTTACAGGTGCACTCTGGTGCCTGGTTTAACTTATTAACAATCATTTCTCCTTAATAATTGGAGTAAAATGCCCATGAAAATAATAAGTTCTTAACTAGATAACTTTTTTTTTCCCCTGGGGGGGGGGGGGGGGGGGTGTGGGAAACTATCCCAAACCTAAACAGAGTACTAAAAAGCAGAGACATACTTTGCCAACAAAGATCTCTCCAGTCAAAGCTACAATTTTTCCAGTAGTCAGGTATGGCTATGAGAGCTGGACCATAAAGAAGACTGAATGCTGAAGAAATAATGCTTTTGAACTGTGGTGCTAAAGACTCTTGAGAGCCCCTTGGACTGAAAGGAGATCCAACCCGTCCATCCTAAGGGAGATCAGTCCTGGGTGTTCATTGGAAGGACTGATGCTGAAGCTGAAACTCCAACACTTTGGCCACCTGATGGGAAGAGCTGACTCATTGGAAAAGACGCTGATGCTGGGAGGGATTGGGGGCAGGAGGAGAAGGGGACGACAGAGGATGAGATGGTTGGATGGCATCACCGACTTGATGGACATGGGTTTGAGCAGACTCTGGGAGATGGCAGAGGACAGGGAAGCCTGGCGTGCTGCAGTCCATGGGGTCACAGAGTCAGACATGACTGAGCGACTGAACAACAACCAGCTAACATAAAGATTAAGAGACACATAGCGATTTCCAAGTAATGAAAATGGAGAATGCAATTTGGAATAATACTTATATTGCTACAAAATGTCAAACACACAAAATAAGCTTGAAATTTGAAGAAAAAATATAACTTGCATTGTCATTCTTAGTTTTTTTAGTATCTTCCAAAGATCTTTATGAGTAAAACAGGCTAAGAAGAAACAAGAAATAAAGTGTAATTTAAGAATTAAGATCATAAATATAAGAATTAAGATTGTGAACTATTATTTTATTGGAAATGTCTCCAAAACAGAGAGATAGTCAGACACACATATACATGCAATAATAAATACAGGTGAGTTGCTGAAGCTAATAGAGAGCGGATCTCCATCTAATGGAAGAGATATTACGTGATCTTAAACTCTAAAAGAGAAGACCTCCACTTAACTTGTAGAATTAAATAAACAGCTAATTTGTATATCACATATTAAAAGTGAAAGCTTAACTCCAGAAATGGAGAGGTAGAGAGAATTCAAGGCCTCAGCAGGTCTTAACATAGGCTAGGAAGAGAGGCAGTGTTGAGTTGCAAGAATCAGGAATCAAATGAAAAAATAAGATGCTGACAGGCTTAAAACTAAGGAAACTTAATTGTTTGTGGAAGGCTAAAGATGGCCTGTGTTGGCAGAGATAATATAACTCCTTTGGACAAATTTGGAAATAAAGAATCTAACAAATAGGGCCTGGGAGGAGTGTGGTGTTTCCTTTAGTGTTGGAATGAGGGAAAATGATGAAAATGACAAAACCAATTGCTTGGTCAGGATCGTTGCCAAGGGTGAATATACTACTGAAGGTTTCACTTCTGTGTTTTACCCTGGTAAATCAGAGTAATAAACTTTCCCTATAATGAACAATTTAAGGGGTCTGTAAAATATGATGCTATTTAAAATCTCCTCATTTGGCTACAGTTCAATAGCTGGAGTCAGCCTTCAAACTGAATAAAAATATCCCTATTTGGGGAACAGAAGGGAGAACAGTGACTCTCAAGCATAGGAAGCAAGAGACAGATTTTCAAACACAATGGGGAGATAAACTGAGACAAGCTCATGTACAGAAACATGGGCTGTGGTGCCCTGAGGGTGAGGTGGAAGGAAGGGTGTGTTGAGGTGAAGATGCCAAGGATCTGAAAGGACACAGATGTGTCATTTCAAACAACAAAGACAACATGTGTGAACATGTGGATAGACGTGATATAGATGCGCTCAGCCTTTTACTCATAAGAAAGTACAAAGAGGAGATCATAGCAGCATGGAGCTACCTAGGTAGCTCAGCTGGTAAAGAATCTACCTGCAATGCAGGAGACCCTGGCTTGATCCTGGGTCTGGAAGACCCCCTGGAGCAGGGATAGGCTACCCACTCAGTATTCCTGGCCTTCCCTGATAGCTCAGACAGTGAAGAATCTGCTTGCAACACTGGAGACCTGGGTTCGATCCCTGGATTCAGAAGACCTCCTGGAGGAGGGCATGGCAACCCGCTCCAGTATTCTTGCCTGGAGAATCCCATGGACAGAGGAGCCTGGTGGGCTACAGTCCATAGGGTCATATAGAGTTGGACGTGACTGAGTAACTAACATAGTACAGAAGCATGACTATAACTGCGATGTACATGTATGCCACGATTTTCAGCAGAACTGGTTTTTTTTTGGCAGAAAATGATGGAATGATAATGTCTAGATGGTGCCCATGAAGAAGGTCTATACAGATCATCTTCTGGCTCAGTACTGTGTGTGGTGTGAGGGGGATAGTTTCATTCTGAGATGTTTTTAGGGATCCTGGCCAGTTGCAGTGAGAGGAAGTACCCAGAGAGTTTAAGGCTGATCACAAATTCAGCATTTCAAGCCTATATGTGGCCAGGCTTAGTAGGGAGAGGAATAAGGGAAGCGTGGAGATGACGTGGTTAAGAACTGATGGAGGTTGTTTAGGGACTGGGCAGTCTCACAAGAAACACAAGAAGGTGTGGCGGGTACTTCCCTGGTGGTCCAGTGGCTAAGACTGTGCTCTCAGCGCAAGGGGCCTGGGTTTGATCCCTGATGAGAGAACTAGAATCCACATGTTGCAAGGAAAATAAGAGCTCGCATGCCACACCGAAAGATCCCATATACCACAACTAGAAACTAAGTCCCAGCACAGCTAGCTAGCTGAGTGAAAAAATGAGTGAATAACTGAATAAATGAACATTAAAAAAAGAAAGTACGGCAGCCTCCAGATAACTGTTCTTTGTTGCCCCTTCTTGGAATATAATTCCTTCAACCCTGCAGTATTTTCACATGTTCAGAAGTTTTCATTTGCTTCTTAGTTCCTTCCATCTGAATGTAAAGTTAGCAAATTTTAACATACAAAATACAATTTTAGAGGGATATACTTTAGCATGTAAATCTACTTCGATTTTTTGAATCATCACCAAATAACTATCTCTTATTCATTTTCGTGAGTGGCTATGTGGGAGGAATGTGATTAAAAAACAGTGTTCTCTATCTGATGTAAAGCATACATCTTCCTTCACATTTTGAAGAAAATCAGTGTCATCACCAGAGTTTACAGTTAAACCTCTATGAGCTATTTATTGTCACCATATTCTATTGCTAATGGTAGGTTACTGGGTAAATTTAAGTGGCATAATATTTACTGTAGTACACAGAAGAACTGTACAAAAAAGATCTTACAACCCAGATAATTATGAAGGTGTGATCACTCCCAGTCACCCAGGGCCGGACATCCTGGAATGTGAAGTCAAGTGGGCCTTAGGAAGCATCACTACGAACAAAGCTAGTGGAGGCGATGGAATTCCAGTTGAGCTGTTTCAAATTCTAAAAGATGATGCTGTGAAAGTGCTACACTCAATATGTCAGCAAATTTGGAAAACTCAGCAGTGGCCATAGGACTGAAAAAGTTTAGTTTTCATTCCAATCCCAAAGAAAGGTAATGCCAAAGAATGCTCAAACTACTGCCCAATTGCACTCATCTCATATAAAGTAATGCTCAAAATTCTCCAAGCCAGGCTTCAGCAATACGTGAACTGTGAACTTCCAGATGTTCAAGCTGGATTTAGAACAGGCAGAGGAACCAGAGATCAAATTGCCAACATCCGCTGGATCATCGAAAAAGCAAGAGAGTTCCAGAAAAACATCCATTTCTGTTTTACTGACTATGCCAAAGCCTTCGACTGTGTGGATCACAATACACTGTGGAAAATTCTGAACGAGGTGGGAATACCAGACCACCTGACCTGCCTCTTGAGAAACCTGTATGCAGGTCAGGAAGCAACAGCTAGAACTGGACATGGAACAACAGACTGGTTCCAAACAGGGAAAGGAGTACGTCAAGGCTGTATATTGTCACCCTGCTTATTTAACTTATATGCAGAGTACATCATGAGAAACGCTGGGCTGGAAGAAGCACAAGCTGGAATCAAGATTTCTGGGAGAAAATATCAATAAC
>CM035287.1:52673675-52714078 GCA_020226075.1 Hydropotes inermis
TTGCATCCTATGGCCACTTAAGTGACTGTCCAAGATGTCACATACCATGATTTCATATGCCTTTCTTCCAAGTTTGAAAATTACAAGAAGACACATAAAGAAACCCAGAGTATGAGCCGATTGGCTGTGCTTTGCTGTCCTTGAACAAATGATTATGCCATGGCTGTGGCTCCATGGGTCTAGAAATGACATATTCAGCAGGAAAGGCTGTTAAGAACACTAATACAGTCTACTTCTTGCAGCACTCAAATCACTCATGCCCTTCCACAAAGGTCAGATTTCACTTAAAAATACTGAGCCTCCATCTTTTCTAAGAATAAGGAAGTCTTGACTCCTCCATCACAGAGGAAGCACACATTTTTCGAGTTAGGGCCCAGTTATTATCTCTGGGAAGATTCTAGTAAGGGAGTTACTGAAACAAAATAGAATCTCTGCTGCTCTATCTGGTCTTGAAATCATAATTAACATTCATCCTCCTTCCTCTCTACCCATTCTGTATTCTCCTCATTTTCTGCTAATATTTTTGATGAACTAACTGGCTTAGATAAACCAGGTCCGCATCCCTAAGATTTAGAATTCTTGTTTGTGCTGAACTCCTTGTCCTGTGGTTGTTACTGCTGATTATTGGTGTCCTTCCAAACATGGAAATACAAAGGAAAGCACCAGTGAGTTGGTTCAGTACTAAACATTTATTGTTGGCTTTGTTGAATAGGAACAAATCTAGTTTTTTTTTTTTTTTAAATCAGGATCTATTATTTAACTTAGCAGTATAAGTCCTTTCTTCAAATGTTTTCTACAACATGGGGTGCAAAAAAGTGACCAGATAGTGGTTACAACTTCAAGCTTGTTATAACTTTTATTACATCCCCTGGAGGAAGTATTATTTTCCTAGGGATCAGAAACTTTTATCAAGAGCCAGAGTTGCAGGAAAAGGAAGCATAGATTTCATAAGAGGGTAAATAGTGTACTGGTATGTGATATGACTGTGAGAGGGGTCATTCCTGATCACAATTATCGGCTCCCCGGCAACGTATGCTAGCAACAGAAAACACAGTACTGCGTAGCCATAGTTGGATTAAAGATTATACTGCAGCCTGAAGGTTAATGCCTCAATTCAAAATTTTTTCTCACTATTGATACTGAACTATGTCTTCAACAGATCATTCCATTTTTCCAAAAGGTCAACTGTTTCTGGGTCATGAGACCATCTGCAGTAATATGAGTCCCTTGGATTGAAGGAATGTATGTAGCATCTTATGGATGGCTAAGGCTTTTAAAAATAAGGCCTCGGGTGGTGATAACTGTAAAGACATTGGAAATAAGAAAGGAAACCTATGCCTGGAGATTTTAACAAACTGACTCAATGGATCTGAGTTGGAGCAAACTCCAGGAGACAGTGAAGGATGGGGAAGCCTAGCGTGCTGCCCTCCAAGGGGTCCCAAAGAGTCGGACACGACTTAGCAATGGAACAAATGAGAATAAACTGTATTCCTCTTTTGTCCCTTCCTTACCACCCACCTCCTTTGGTGACATGGTTTGGAAATTATCATCCTGCAATCAGGTGGTCGCTTGTTAATCCAAAGAATGTTGCTTTATTGAATGTTCAGTACTGATGTCTCCTCTGGCGGGTTGGGGTGAGGGAGATGCATTAATGTAGTAAGTAGCAGGCCAGCAGTCTAGACCACCCTTAATATGTGACTTGCTTGTGCATTCTGAACTTTCCCAGGCCCACGCCTCAGTAGCTAATTTCTAGCTTATATGGTTGGCTGTTGCAACTATCTTTTCACTCAAAATATTGATATACCTCAGACACAAAGCCCCTTGCTGCCCCATGGCCAGAGCCAAGGCTTAATCAAAAGACAATAAAAAGACAAGCTAAGGCTTAATTCAGAAGAAAAACAGGAGTTCTTTTATGAACAAGAGAATATATTTTTCTGGCTGGAGACTACATAGCCTGCTCCTTCCCAATATTCTCTCATTGGTACTACGGGCACCCTTGCATCTGCTGGGTCCTATGGCACATAAGTCAGGCAACTGCACTGAGAGCCTAAGCTACTTTATCTTTCTCCAGGTCTTACTCAGATTTGCCAGTTTTCTTGGTTGCCTAGTACAAGTCTGGAGCAATAGTCCAAATTATAATACATACTGCTTTCAAAGTCTGAAGTAGCTCCAAAGGTACTCTGTCTCCGTTTTAGTGGTAGACAGTACAAACCAAACAACATCGTTTTTATCAAAGTGGATATGCTGACATTCCCCAGATCCCTGAATCTCTAAAAGCTTCCCTAAGAATACCATGATCTATTAGCCATTGTCATGGGATTCCTGTGGATCTAATTTCTCTGTCACTTTAACTCTGTGATCCTTTTGGTGATTATATCTACCTTTCTTCTGATGATTAACTACTGTCAGCCAGCTTTTCCATTGCAGGATTCCATGATTCTCACTGATATTAAAGAGTGCAGATCTTTGGCAGTCTCACTTATTAAGATCTCTCGCTTACAATAAAGAGTCACTATTGTTGCTTTTGGAGAAAGGCCAATTCCCTCCACCCAGCACATTATTAACTGCCCTGATGAAGGGGATGTCCTGTGGACACCTCTGGGACACCGAGGGACACCTTTCTCTGTGGTTTTATGTCAATATTATTATACCTACTCCCATAAGACAAACCTAGAAATTGTATTAAAAAGCAGAGACATTACTTTGCTGACAAAGGTCCATGTAGTACTATGGTTTTTCCAGTAGTCATGTACAAATATGAGAGTAAGACCATAAAGCAGGCTGAGCATCAAAGAACTGATGCTTTTGAACTGTGGTGCTGGAGAAGTCTCTTGAGAGTCCCTTGGACTGCAAGGAGATCAAACCAGTCAGGTTTTTTTTTTTTTTAGTTCTACCAGTTTATTGCTACCAACCCGTCTCCCTCCACCCTTGTGCACACATGCTTAGTCATGTAACCCCATGGACTTCAGCCTGCCAGACTCCTCTGTCCATGGATTTTTCCAGGCAAGAATACTGGAGTGGGTTGCCATTTCCTTCTCCACAAACCAGTCAGTTCTAAAGGAAATCAGCCCTGAATATTCACTGGAAGGACCAAGGAGGAAGCTGAAGCTCCAATACTCTGGCCACGTGATGTGAAGAGCCAACTCATTGGAAAAGACCCTGATGCTGGGAGGGCTTGGGGGCAGGAGGAGAAGGGATGACAGAGGATAAGAAGGCTGGATGGCATCACCGACTCAATGGACATGAGTCTGAGCAGGCTCTGGGAGATAATGAAGGACCGGGAAACCTGGTGTGCTGCAGCCCACGGGGTCGCAGAGAGTTGGGGACGACTCAGTGACTGGGCAACAACAACAACGTGTTTACTGGGCTCTTCCCAGCATTGGGCCTAAAATTTCTTTTATATGTTGTTTTTCCCCTCTGCAAAGCTTTCTACTTCTTTTTCCCAAAATAGATCATAGAGTAGACATTGGTTATAGAGCTAACTACAATGAAGATCGGGTAGTTCTCAAGGCTAACAAGCATCTTACCGGCACTATGACAGGTGAAATAATTACCCTTTATTTCCCTGAGGGGAGGCTAGGCTCTTCAGGAAAGGAGTATAACCCTGTTTTTTCCAGCAAGGCATGTTCAGGATAACCTGGACCATCCCCAAACCTCCATCCCATGTCTTGGTCCTAACCTGTTCTGACCAGATGCCTGAAGTGGACATAGAAAATCTTTTGCGACTGCCCAGTTAGTCTAATTTGCAGCTTTACTATCATTATAAACTTGGACTTTTGCTAAATTTCAGGTGATATTTTAATGCAGTTTCTCTTGATGCTGAAATAGATAAGGCTTTCCTTTAAAGGTGCTATAGTGACCTTCTGGCTTTTAAAGGATACTCTGAGTAAGCAACTGACTTTTCTTTTCTTTCTTTCTTTTTTTTTTTTTTTTTTTTTCTGACTTTTCTGAGTTGACTTTCTTTTCCTAAATCTCTAGTTGTGTCTAAAGCACAGATTATTCCATAATCCTAAATTTCCATGTTAATTTACATACTACTCTCACTTGTTAATTTAATTGTCAATGCCTTGACTTCTTCCTTGAAGTCACCCTTTTTTTCCACAGGTTGAAACATTAAGGGTGATGTTACTACACAACAGGAGTTATTAGAATTTTTCCTACTGAAGATACTGATGCTCCTCTTTCCTTCAGATAAATGGACAATTTAAATAAAAAATTCCCCCTCAAGAGTACACTTTATAGAACCAGGCCAATCCAATTAACTCGTATCTTCTAAGATCCTAAGACAAGAGGTAAGATGCTGAAACTTTATGTGATGTCTACTGCTTCATGATGACCCAGGTAAAGGTCCAGCAGGACATTTAGTTGGTCTGTTTGTTCAATGTGCAACACTTTTAGCACAGGCTACACAGAGTGGCCATGCTTTGCATAAGTCCATGGTAGTGAGGAAGAAATAAAACAAAATCCTCCATTCCATCCCGTTTTCTATTGGACAGTGTTCATCTCACAGAATCTTTTTGTTCTTACAGGTTGTATCATCTGGCATTTTACATTGCTGCTCATGGCACTAGATCCTAGGTCATAAGATATGTTGTTCCCTCCACCACCTAGAAGTGATGGGATGCTGGAAACTCCCCAGCTGGTTGAACTAAACGCACTTTCAGGATGAGCAACCGATTAGCTCCCTCTGATATTTGCTGGACAGTTCTGTAGGTGAATAGGACAATGGGCATGTGTGCACGCTCAGTTGCTAGATTGTGTCTGACTCTTTGCAACACACGCAACCTGTCAGGTTCCACTGTCCATGGGTTTTTCCAGGAAATAATACTGGAATGGGTTGCCATTTCCTTCTCCAGGGGATCTGCCCGACCCAGGGACTGAACCCAGCATCTCCTGCATTGGCAGCTGGATTCTTTAACACTGAGTCACCTGGAAATCCCAAGCAGACCATTAAGGCAGGAAAAAACTACTGGGAGAAATTGAGGATCCATGCAAGATTTTTGTGTGAAATAACCACTGCCTTCCTGAAATTCTATTCTTCAACTATGATTATTTTTGGAAAGCATTAAGATTACACATTTCTGTGTCCTTCACTGGCTTGTGAGTTTCTGAGGGGAAGAACTCAGTTCTGTAGTTATCTTTGTACTTGTAGAGAGTAGCACAATTCCTGGTAGCACAAAGTTCATCCTCAAATAATAATAGCTTTTTAGAAAAACACAGGAAGCTTTATAAAGATAGTACAGTTTCCAAAGCAAGCCATTTTTAACCTTCCTTACTCAAGAAGATAATTCTCTTCAAGAACATAAATATTATATATTCTTAAACTGAAGAGTAGGTTATTAAATCCATGGCTCCAGGACTCACCCTTGATTTATACTGACACCAAAGGCAGTCTCATAACACTTGCCCTAGCAATCCAGAGCCAAGTTCAGATAAAGCTAGAATTCTTAACAGGACATTTGTATAGTAACAAGAAAACAGAATGTGATTTAAATATAGAATAAGTTTAAATTAGCTTAATCTCATAATTATGCCCTGCAGTATCTAGAAAGACAAGAAGGAAGGGTTCACTAATATAAAAATTATTGTATAATCATGAGCATTCATGGAGACCAGAATACAATTTTAGAAAGCTCTTTACTTTAACCACTAAATAAGGCCGTCAAATTCTGAATCTTTTGACTGTCTTTTTTTTTTTTTTCCTTCCATTTGCTTTTTTGGATATCCCTTTGCACCTTCATTGTCTACACCTGTCTGCAGGTGGAGTTGCTCAGTCGTGTCTGACTTTTTGCAACTGCATGGACGGTAGCCTACCAGGCTCCTCCATCCATGGGCTTTTCCAGGCAAGAGTACTGGAGTGGGTTTCCATTTCTTTCTCCAGGGGATCTTCCCGACCCGGGGATCAAACCCGGGTGTCCTGCATTGCAGGCAGATGCTTTACCCTCTGAACCACCAGAAAAGTCCTATACCAGTCTGCATGGGGTCAGTAATTCCAGTTACCTGTTGCGTGGGACATCGCTGACAAGGTGGGAAGGGAAACAAAAGATTTTTCCAACGTGGATGTCAAGGAGGGGAACTGCAAGAGGATTTTACATTCCTCGGGTCTTATGGTCTACAAAGGCTCACTGGCTCTTCTGAGTGAAAGCCCACACCCTTCTCTTCCTAATGATAATTGCTTCTTACACTATTACTTGGTGATTTTGTGTTCCAAAGTGAAGAATTCTTCACTTTTTTTCCTATTTAACCTAAAACCTGCTTCCTAAAAATGGTGGAGAAAGCATGAGAAGAATAAGGTCAGCTGGAATGAGAGATAAATGAAGAAAATTCTGTATTGCTTCACCTATTCTATTTTTAAAAAGGTTTCAGGTAATATAAATTTGAATAATTTTTTATTTGACATATTTTTGGCTGATAAGCTAATGACAGAAGTTATTAACCTCAGAGTGCTTTATACTTAAAAATCTTAAATATTTCTATAATATTCTATATTCTGAATGTAGATTTTTCTATCTGAAGTAGAAATTTGGATTATTAACTTGAAACATAGATTTTATGTCCCTGTCTTCATATTTAATTCCCTCAATCCATGATGGACTGTTGCTGAACCATGAAAAGATGCTGTGATTCTAGGCCTCCAGAGAAGAAGAATTTAATCCGGGGCCAGAGATGAGGCTTGATCGCTCAGAGCTTTTGTGTAATAAAGTTTTATTAAAGTATAAAGGAGACAGAGAAACCTTCTGACACAGGCATCAGAAGGGGGCAGAAAGAGTACCCCCTCCTAGTTTTTAGCTGGATGTTATATAGTCATTAGCAGTCTGTTAATGAAAGAAAGGAATGTCTTAAAACTCAGAGAATGGCACCAGGCCCCTCATCCATAAAGATGTATTTTGGGATAATCTTGGTACCAGACGAGTCATCCTGGGCCATAAAACGATTGACTTGAATCTTATAGAAGGGCAGATTACCATACAAATAGTTTTGTTTACATAGATTAGGGGAACAGTGTCTGAGTATAACATACTGGTTTGTCAAGTGGGTTCTGAGCCATTAGGCTGAACCGACTTGAAGACAGAGTCTGGGGTCAATGCATAGCACATTAACATAGCTTAAGACAAACATCTCCATAAGAAAAATGCGCTGGTTAACTCGAGGTTTGAGAAAAGTTCAGGTGGAGCCAGGTGTCATTATGGCGACACAGCATTTAAAGAGAAACCTCTTTTTAAATTTGTATAGAGAAGGGAAAAGATATATCACTAGTTTGTTTCCTCCTGCTGCTTAAGAGAGAGATAAAAAATGTCTGACACTTGCAGCCTATTTCCTCTGTTTGGAGACCCCTGGCCTTCCTGCCTGTTACCCACTCACTAGCAAATAAGTATTCTATCACTGCTTTCCTGTTCTGTATTCAGAATGATATAAAATCAGGTAGGTGGGTTATTAATGAAATAAATTATAGTTTTTTTAATTGATGGTTACTACTACCCAGCTGCTTTTAAATTGCTTACTTGCCCTTTATATTGAATTAATATAAAAATACAGATTAAAAAGTAGTATCTATAGTGTAAGAGACTAAAGATCAATTAATGACATGAAAACCTCTGCAGAGAAATATTGTTTGCTAATTGAGAAATTGTTGATTCCTAACATAAGCTGAGACATAAAACAGTAAAGCCAAGCTGGAAAGAAGAAACAGGAAAAACATACTCTTTTCATCTCTGTGCTCCTATATTGAGAGAAACTTGCTGGTTCCATCTTTATTATGCAGGGGCATTCTTTCAACTTCGTAAACCCTTTTTTCCCCCCACTTGAATTTTCACTTTCAATATCAGTTTGGGAGAGAACCTACACTGAAAAAATCTGCTCAAGGTTATCATGTGTGACATCCCTTAGAGAATCTCTTTAAAATGTTGTCTACTCTGTAAGTTAAGAGTCAGAAGAAGAAGATGCAGGAAGAGAGCATTCTGAGGACTAAAGTTCCTTTAATCAATCGCTTCTACCAAACACACACACAAACACACCCAAATGTATCAGGGCAGTCAAACATCTGGGACTTCACCTATGGGAACAGTCCTCTAAACTTTTGAAGTACCCAGGAGGTGGCTCACCTTCGTAAGAGGCATAAATGTTAGATTCTGACAAGCCTAATACAACTTCTCTTTTATTTGTATAGCCCTAAAGTGGTAGCTACTTCTTGAAATTACCATCTCTGCATCACTTCACTGAATCCTTTACAGTTCATCAGCAGCTATGTAACAGTCTATCATGTGTGTGTGTGTGTGTGTGTGTGTGTGTGCACTTATCTATCTATTGTACGGGATTTGACTTAGGTCATACCTGAATGGTCTAGTGGTTTTCCCTACTTTCTTCAATTTAAGTCTGAATTTGGCAATAAGGAGTTCATGATCTGAACCACAGTGAGCTCCCGGTCTTGTTTTTGCTGACTGTATAGAGTTTCTCCATCTTTGGCTGCAAATAATTATAATCAATCTGATTTCAGTGCTGACCATCTGGTGATGTCCATGTGTAGAGTCTTCTCTTGTGTTATTGGAAGCAGGTGCTTTGCTATGACCAGTGCATTCTCTTGCCAAACTCTATTAGCCTTTGCCCAGCTTCATGAAGGTCATCTTTTCTGGTATTAGATATAGAATGTCTTGTAGATAATCATAGAACCTGTTAACTTCATCTTCTTTGGCATTAGTGGTTAGGCACAGACTTGGGTTACTGTGATATTGAGTGATTTGCCTTGGAAACAAACAGACATCATCCTGTCATTTTTGAGACTGCACCCAAGTACTGCCTTCCAGACTCTTCTGTTGAGTATGAGGACCACTCCATGTCTTCCTAGAGATTCTTGCCCACAGTAGTAGATATAATGTTCATCTGAATTAAATTTTCCCAGTCACTGATTCCTAAAATGATGTTCACGCTTGCCATCTCCAGTTTGAAAACTTCCAGTTTACCTTGATTCAGGGACCTAACACTCCAGGTTCCTATGCAATACTGTTCTTTACTTCCATCACCAGTCACAACCACAGCTGGGTGTTGTTTTTGCTTTGGCTCCATCTCTTCATTCTTTCTGGAGTTCTTTATCCACTCTACCCCAGTAGCATACTGGGAACCTATCAACCTGGGGAGTTCATCTTTCAGTGTCCTATCTTTTCACCTTTTCATACTGTTCATGAGATTCTCAAGGCAAGAATACTGAAGAGGTTTTCCATTCCCTTCTCCAGTGGACCACATTTTATCAGAACTCTCCATCATGACCCATCTGTCTTGGATGACCCTACACAGCATGGCTCATTGTTTCGTTGAGACAAGGCTGTGATCTATGTGATCAGCTTGGTTAGTTCTCTGTGATTGTGGTTTTCATTCTGTCTGCCCTCTGATGAATCAGGATAAGAGGTTTGTGGAAGCTTCCGGATGGCAGACTGACTGTGGGGGAAACTGGGTCTTGTTCTGATGGGCAGGGCCATGCTCAGTAAATCTTTAATCCAATTTTCTGTTGATGGCTGGGGCTGTGCTCCCTTCCTGTTGGTTGGCCTGAGGCCAAACTGTTGACCCACAAGACTCCTGGACACAAAAGGCAAGTCTGGCTCAGTCCCTTGTGGGGACACTGCTCCTTTCTCCTGGCTTCTGGTGAGCACAGACTACAGAACAATTATATTAAAGAAATTTTTTCACTGTTAAGAAAGTTCTAGGACCCACAACAGATTTCCCAGCCTGGGCACCTGGCACAGTGGCTGAGAACCCCCCAGGGAATTTGAATTTGGAGGCCAGTGGGATTTGATTACAGAACTTCCACGGGGCTGGGGAAGCAGACTCTTGGAGAATACAAACAAAACCTTGTGAGCATCAGACAATACTACAAAGCTACAATCATAAAAGCACTATGGTACAGAGACAAAAACAGAAATATAGATCAATGGAACAGGATGGAAAGCTCAGCAATAAACCTACACACCCATCGTCACCTAATCTATGACAAAGCAGGCAAGACCATACAATGGAGAAGAGGCAGTCTATTCAATAAGCGGTGCTGGGAAAACAGGACAGTTACATGTTAATGACTAGATCACTCCCTAACACCACATGCAAAAATAAACTCAGAATGACCTAAATATAAGACTAGATACTTTAAAACTTTAGAGAAAAACATAGAACCATTTTTGACATAAATCACAGCAAGGTCTTTTATGAACTACCTACTAAAGTAAGGAAAATAATAAAAATAAACAAATGGAATCTAATTAAATTTAAACTTAAAATATTTAGCACAGCTTTAAGGAAAGGAAACCATGAACAAAATGAAAAGACAACCCACAGAATGGGAAAAATATTTGCAGACAAAGCAACTAACAAGGGATTAATCTCCAAAATATACAGATAGCTCATTAGGCTCAATATAAAAAAAAAAATCCACAACCGTCCAATCAAAAAAATATGCAGAAGATCTAATCTCTCCAAAGAAGACATACAGATAGCCAAGAGGCACATGAAAAGGTGCTCAACATCACTAGTTATTAGAGAAATGCAAGTCAAACCTATAATGAGGTATCGCCTCACACTGGTCAGAAACCTACAAATAATGAATGCTGGAGAGGGTGTGTAAAAGAAGGTCCCATTTACACTCTTGGTGGGAATGTAAGTTGGTAGAGAACAATGGAGGTTCCTAAAAAACTAAAAGTAGAACTACAGTATGACCTAGAAACCCCACTCCTGGGCATATATCCAAAGAAACCATAAATCAAAAAGATACACTCACCACAATGTTCACTGCAGCACTATTTACAATAGATAGGACACAGAATAAACCTAAATATCCATCAGTGGAGGAACGGATAAACAAGATGTGGTATATATATAAAATGGAATATATATCAGTCATAAAATGAAATAATGCTATTTGCAGTGACATGGATAGACCTAGAGATTGCCATAGTGAGTGAAGTCAGACAGAGGAAGACAAATATATCGGGCTTCTCTGGTGGTTCAGATAGTAAAGAAACTGCCTGCAATGCCAGAGACCTGGGTTTGATTGCTGGGGTTGGGAAGATCCCCTGGAGCAGGACAAGGTAACCCACTCTAGTATTCTTGCCTAGAGAATCCTGTGGACAGAGGAGCCTGGTGGGCTACAGTCCATGGGGTCACAAAGAGTCAGACATGACTGAGCAATTAAGCACAACACATATGTGGAATATTAAAAGAAGGATGATACACATGAGCCTATTTACAAAACAGAAATGGAGTCACAGACATAGAAGACAAACTTATGGTTACCGAGGGGGAGGGCAGCCCGGAAACACTGGGAAGCTGCGATTGACATATATGCACCATTGTGTGTAAAATAGGTCACCAAGAGCCTCCTCTAGACCACAGGGAGCTGCCTTAAATACTCTGTGATGATGTGCATGGGAATGGAATCTAAAAAGGAGTAGATGGACATATGTGCATAGTTGGTCCACTTTGCTGTACAGAAGAAACACACCAGTGCACATCAATGACAGCCTCATAAAAATTATGAAATAAAAATAAAGGAGCACCTTCAATTCAAACCAAGAATCTCATCTTTAGCTACTCTGCAACACTGTCTATTGAGATCTCCACTTTAAAGTTCTATCAAACCGACAATTTTAAAATTAACTTTTCCTTATGCTTCTTCCATTAAACTTTTTCTTTTAGCTTTCTCTCTGCCAATAAATGGCATCATCATCCACTTAGTTATTCAAATCAAATATCTGGAGATTATAAGTGACTTTTTCTTTAAGCTTCGATCATGGAATATGTGACTTCTGTCCTTAAGTAGCCCTAAAATCTGTTTACATTTTCCATCACCAACTACTACTTCTATCACATTCCTTGCCTGGATTGCTAGGGGAACTTTCTAACTGTAATTCCTGACTGCAGGTGTTATCTCATTAAATCATTCCCCATTGTGTTTGCCACACAATTAAGAGGTAGTCTAATCACATCACATCATATACACTAGCTTAAATCCTTTAACCATCAAATTCATGCTTGTTTCTTCAATTGTCTGGGTCAGAAACACCCATATATGAAGTTCTAAAAAGACAACAAAACTGGAATAGAACTGTCCTTGTGAAAGTTTGTACAGGCTGAAAGTTTATACGGGCTGCCTGGGTTTGAATCTTAGCTGTACCACTTATAGTACGTGTGACCCTAGGCAGCTTACAGCCTACTTATTGTGTGTGTGTGTGTATGTGTGTGCGCATGTAAGTGTATTCACCTACAGTGTGAAAATAAAAATGATACTTCACATGATTGCTATAAAATTAAAATATATATATATGTACACACACACACACACACACACACACACACACATATATAGTATTTAGAACATCGCCTAACAAGTGACAATGCCTTGATATCATTAAACAATACGTAGCTGTATGTAGTTTTATATGTTTACATATATAAACATATAGAAATATACAGTAAACACAACTAATTCCCAATATTCATCTTAGTCAATTGTTAGAGGAATTTGGCATAGTTGGTTGTTTTCTGCTTCTTAAAACAGTTTCTTCACTTGGCTTCTAAACTACTATCTTCACTTAATTTTCACTCTATTTCTCAGGCTTCTACTTCTCAATCACTATTTGCTAGCTTTCCCTCATCTTTTTGATCAAAATTTGGAAATGCTCTAGAGCTCAAACCTTAGCTTCTGTTTTCTATGCCTATTAGTCTATGCCATATAATCTTTATACTTTAAATCCTTATATGTTTGACTCAAATTTCTACCAACATTTCGAACAAATCTCTGTTTCTTAACATGCTTGGAGAGTTGGACTATAAAGAAAGCTGAGCACTGAAGGATTGATGCTTTTGGACTGTGGTGTTAGAGAAGACTCTTGAGAGTCCCTTGGACTGCAAGGAGATCCAACCAGTCCATCCTAAAGGACATCAGTCCTGGGTGTTCATTGGAAGTACTGATGCTGAAGCTGAAATTCCAACACTTTGGCCACCTGATGTGAAGAGCTGACCCATTTGAAAAGACCCTGATGCTGGGAAAGATTGAGGGCAGGAGGATAAGGGGACGATAGAGGATGAGATGGCTGGATGGCATCACCGACTCGATGGACATGAGTTTGAGTAATCTCCGGGAGCTGGTGATGGACAGGGAGGCCTGGTGTGCTGCGATTCACGGGGTTGCAAAGAGTCGGACACAACTGAGCGACTGAACTGAACTGAACTGATAGACTTAGACAGATGACTATTCTTTTTTTCACTTGTAGTAGGAAACTAATCTTACTGTGTCCAAAAGTTAGCTCCCCATACTTTATCATTCCAAACCTGCTAACTCTGCAGTCTGGTTTGGCTACAGGTTGGAAAACTCATGAGAGAGAACAGAAGATTATTGATGAAATTGTATTACATGTATTTTAAAATAGGTAAGATATACTTTAATATGTGTTCAGATTTTTATTGAAATGCTGCTTTAATCTGTTCAGACTGCCATAACAAAAATACTGTAGGCTCGGTGGCTCATAAACAACACACATTTATTTCTCACAACTCTGGAACCTGGGGAATCTAAGATCAAGGCCTCACCAGATTTTTGGCCTGGTGAGAACCTGACTGTGAGTTCATAACTGGCCAACTTTTTGATATTTTCTCAAAAGATTGAAGAGCAGAGAGAGCTCTCTGGAGTCTCTCTGTTTTGTTTTGTTTTTTTCCTTTTGGTGGGTATTTATCTTGGATTGAAGCTCAAAGCATCACACACAGGGAAATGTCTTTTGGATCTTTGGTGAATGCTTAACATTACATAGGGATTTATTTTTTACTTTTAATTTTCTATTGGGGTACAGTTGATTAACAACATTGTGATAGTTTCAGGTGAATAGCGAAGGGACTCAGCCACACATATACATATATCCATTCTCCCCCAAGGGCTTTGCAGGTGGCTCAGTGGTAAAGCATCTGCCTGCTGATGCAGGAGACATGGGCTTGATCCCTGGGTAGGGCAGATTGCCTGGAGGAGGAACTGGCAATCCACCCCAGTGTTCTTGTCTCTAAAATTCCATGGACAGAGAAGCCTAGTGGGCTTCTGTCCACAGGGTCACAAAGAGTCAAGACCCAACTCAGCATTCATGCTTACATTTTCCCCCCAAATCCTGCCCCATTCAGGCTGCCACAGAACATTGGTTCTCTAAGCTGGAGCGTCTTTCATAAGAGTACTAATCACATTCATGAGTGCTCTGCCCTTTTGACCTAATTACCTCCAAGAGACCCCACCTCCCTACCTCCAAATACCATTAGAATGGGATTAGGTTTCAGGACAGTTTTATTTGGGAGGAGCATAATCATTCATTCTGCAGCAAATATTGTATCTAATTTAATCTGCAAAGTATTTTATATAGCTATAAAGAAATCAGTTGTTCTTTATTTGTGTTTGTATTGTTGTGTATGCTACTAGGTATAGAAAATACTGAAAAACAAAATGCAAAAAAACACCTGGCATTGTTTTGTACCCGGAATTTATACTAAAAATAAATTATCCTAAAGTCAAGAAGTTTCAGCCATATCATGGACACAGGAAATAGCAAGCAGAAATGTCTTTTTTAAAAAATTTGCCATGCTTTCTAATTTTAAATGTAAATGCAAATAATTTTTAAATGTTACTGTTTTACTATAAGTTAATCTTTTCTTGGGTGATGCCAAAAGAGGAGAATATGTGGTAAGCACTGAAATCCACAGTAATGTTCAGCTTGCAAAAATATAGTTGAGATCATTAGGCCTAAACCAATGGAGAGGAAGAACATGCATGAACTGAGTTCTTTCTAAAGAGACCAGAAAAAGCAAACTTTGCAGATGGTCAAAAATCTCCTCAAATTTTCCTTATGAAGAAATCATTTAAAGATAGACATAGTGGTCCTCTTTAAAGCTAACATATAACCAATTTTGCCTTCACTGTTGGATAGATAGCTGCTCCTTTGGTTAAGCACTAGATGAAATAACCCAAGGTCTTGTTTTAACAATAAGTAATCAACATAATGAGATGCTCACATTATAAGAGATACACAGGTGCTGGAGAATTACAATTTAATTTATGAACTGAATTCATATTTCCTATGTCACACCTACTCTCTGGCATGTTCTCATTCCTCTTTTCTCTCTCTCCTCCTCCCTCCTTCCCTGTCTCACTGATTAATTTTTTGCAAGGCACATATAATTGAATCTAAGTGAAAGATGATTATGAGATAAATATACTATAATGCAAATCAGACCATCCTACAAGTCACACATGGAAACACTTCACCTCAGAGATTTATGCAGAATACTATTATTACAGCATGCATTTCCCTCTGTTAAAATTATTTCTGCTTCCTAGTTTTTATCTTGCTTCCATTGTCACTGTATTTACTGCCAAACTAAACACTTTGACTAATATAAGGTGTAGGAGTGTTAACAAAATTTAGAGCTAAACAATAAGATGCTCTTCTATAAGACTCTTATCTTAATTATTCACAGTTGTTTGTATTCCACTGAGCCCAAAGACATATGTTTATTTGTTTATTTTCCACTAACTATAAAAAGGAATGGGTTTCCAAAAAAAGACAAGTCCGTAGACACAGGATTAAGAGCAGTGGCTTGAGATAATTAGACCAACGTCAGAAAACCCAGGGTTGTCTCCTCTTCTCAGAGGTCCAATTTCCAATTTAATAAAACACTATTTTCAGACTCCTACAGAAAACTATCTTCTAAACACTTACAAGAAAACATATGGTCCAGAGTTGTCATCAATCTTTTGAATCTGTGGGCTTCTATGAGTGAAACTAAATAGGCCTACAATATACCAGTCTGTAGTACTGGGGAACATTTCCCAAAAGCGTGAATCAAAGCACATACACTAAAGATGTCCTCCAATTTGCATGCATGCATCTTCGCTGTGATATTGATTAGGCTGGTGGAGATTAGATACTTTATACATGAGCAGATTTACTTTTAATTTGGACTTTAAAGGTATAAAACACAATAGAATTATGTAAAAGTTTAATGGTACTTAAAATGATTTCCAACTCCTATTCTTTTCTCTTCTATTCTATTGGCTTTAAAGTACAAATGTCTTTGTAATCAGTTTTTCCTTATTAATCTATACTTTAGCCTAATTGAGATTCTACGTAAGTAAGTTTTAAACTAAGCTGCAGTGACAGAAATCAGTATTTATGAAATTATTTTCATGTGCAGGAGAGTTAAGAAGTCAGTGTGAGGAAGAAAAAGAGAAGATGAATTGCTCTGAAATATCCTCTTTTGGTGAAATGACAGAGACTAAGGAGTTTGAAGACAGGGGTTCAAGTACAAATTCTGCCATTAAACATACACGTAAAGGAAGTGGCCTAATTCTACGCATGTGCTTCTTCAAGTAAAGAATATGAATAAATGTTTTCTTTTGGGAGATGTTTTAGGACGGTTACATAAATGAAAACTTATAAAACTGTGTGCAGCTATTGTTTATAATATAGATTCTGAAACATTAAAAATAATTACAAAAGGGAATTCTTACTGAGTCAAGTTGTGAGAATTATGGACTGGCGCTAAGGAATTACTTAAGAAAAGCTGTCTTTCTCAGCTAACAGGAACCTGGAATGCTAGCTCCACGGATCAAAGGTGAACTGGACGTGATCAAGGAGGAGATGGCAAGACTCAACGATAACGTCTTAGGAATCAGTGAACTAAAATGGACAACAACGGGCACATATCATTCAGATGGCCATTATATTTACTACTTTGAGTAAGAACCCATTGGTGGAAATGGAGAAGCCCTCACAGTCCACAGGAGTCCCAAATCCAGTATATCCATGCTCAGTCGCTCAGGCATGTCCAACTCGTGGTGGTGCTATGCACTGTACCTGCCAGGCTCCTCTGTCCATGGGATTTTCCAGCAAGAATACTTGGATGCAATCTCAAAATTGACACAATGATCTTGGTTCATTTCCAAGCACACCATTCAACATCACAGTAATCCAAATCTGTGCCCCAATCACTGATCCTGAAGAAGCTGAGGCTGACCAGTTCTAGGAAGATGTATAAGACCTTTTAGAACTAACACCAAAACAACAGCAACAAAAAGACATTTTTTTCATCACAGGGGATTGGAATGCAAATGTAGGAAGTGAAGAGATACCTGGAGTAACAGGCAAGTTTGTCTTTGGAGTACAGAATGAAGCAGGGCAAAGGCTAACAGAATTTTGCTAAGAGAACACGCTGGGTATAGCAAATGCTCTTTTCCAACAACCCAAGAGATGACTCTACACATGGACATCACCAATGGTCAGCAACGAAAGCAGACTCTTTATGTTCTCTGCGGCCAAAGATGGAGAAGCTCCAGACACTTAGCAAAAGCAGGACCAGGACCTGACTGTGACTCAGATCATCAGCTCCTTATTGCAAAATCCAGGCTCAGATTGTAGAAAGTAGGGGAAATCGCTAGGTCATATTCAGGTACGTGTGCTGAGTCACTTCCGTCATATTAAGTCTTCGCGACCCTATGGCCTTAGACTCTTCTGTCCATGGACCCTCCAGTCAAAGTCACCGGAGTGGAGTGCCCTTCCTCCTCCAGGGCATCTTCCTGACCCAGGGATCTAAACTGCGGCTCTTACGTGTCCTGCACTGGCAGGCAGGTCTTTACCACGAGCGCCACCTGGGAAGCCCTAAACGACCTAAATCAAACCCCTTACGACTTCAGAGTGGACGTGCCAAATGGGCTGGAGGGACTGGATCTGGTAGCCAGAGTGCCAGAACTATGGACGGAGGTTCGTAACACTGTACAGGACGCGGCGGCCAAAACCATCCCAAAGAAAAACAAAGGGAACGAACAACAGTGGTTGTCTGAGGAGGCCTTACAGAGGCTGAGGAAAGAAGGAAGTGGAACTCCAGTGAGAAAGGGAAAGATATAGCCAACTGAAGGCAGAGTTACAGAGACTAGCAAGCAGAAACAAAAGGCCTTCTTAAACGAATGATGCAGAGAAATAGAGGAAAACGTAATGGGAGCGATTAGAGGTCTCTCCAAGAGACCTGGAGATATCAAGGGGACCTTTCAAACATGATGGGCACAATACAGGAGAGAAGCAACATGGACCTGATGGAGGCAGAAGATGCTATGAAGAGGTGGCAGGAATGCACAGTTATACAAAGACGGTCTTAATGACCCAGATGATCACAGCGGTGTTGTCACTTACCTGGAGCCGGGCATCCTGCAAGGTGAAGTCAAACGGACCTTTGGAAGTATTACAATGAACGAAGCCAGTGGAGGTGACAGAATTCCTGCTGAGAAATTTAAAATCCTAAAAGATGATATTCTTAAAGAGCTGCATTCAATATGCCAGCAAATTTGGAAAACTCAGAACTGGCCACAGGACTGAAAAAGGTCAGTTTTCATCCCAATCCCAAAGAAGGGCCATGGGAAAGAATGTTCAGACTACTGAACAGTTATGCTCATTTCATATGCCAGCAAGATTATGCTCGAAATCCTTCAAGCTAGGCTTCAGCAGTATGTGAACTGAGAAATTCCAGATTTATAAACTGAGTTTAGAAAAGGCAGAAGAAAAAGAGATCAAATTGCCAATACTAGTTGAATCAGGGAGCAGCAAGGAAATTTCAGAAAAACATCTACTTCGGATTTATTGACTACTGAGGTCTTCCAGTTTTGTGAATCACAACAAACTATGGAAAATTCTTAAAGAGACGTGAGTACCACTACCTTACCTGGCCCCTGAGAAACCTGTATGCGGGTCAAGAAGCAACAGTTAGAACCGGATATGGAACAATGGACTGGTTTAAATGTGAAAGGAATAAGGTAAGGTTGCATATTATCACTGTGCTTATTTAACTTCTATACAGAGTACATCACGTGAAATGCCAGGCTAGATGAATCAAGATGGAATCAATATTTCAGGCAGAAATATCAACACCCTTAGGTAAGCAGATGATACTACTCTAATGGCAGAAAGTGAAAAGAACCAAGGAGCCTCTTGATGAGGGTGAAACAGGACAGTGGAAGCACTGGCTTGAAACTCAACATTCAAAAAACTTAAGATTATGGCATCCAGCCCCATGATGTCATGGCAAATAGAGGGGGAAAAAGTGGAAACAGTGACAGATTTTATTTTCATCTACTCAATAGTCTCTGAGAACAGTAACTGCAGTCATGAAACTAAAAGATGCTTGCTCCTCGGAAGGAAGGCTATGGCAGACCTAGACAGCATATTAAAAATCAGAGACATCACTTTGCTGACAAAGGTCCACACAGTTAAAGACATGGTTTTTCCAGTAGTCATGTATGAATGCAAGAGTTGGGCCATAAAGAAGATTGAAAGCCAAAAAGTTGACACTTTCGAATTGTGGTGCTAAAGAAGACTCTTGAGAATCCCTTGGACTCCAACGAGATCAAACCAGTCCATCCTAAAGGAAATCAACCTTGAATAGTCACTGGAAGGAATGATGCTGAAGCTGAATCTCCAATACTTTGGCCGTCTGATGGGAAAAGCTGATTCACTGGAAAAGACCCTGATGCTGGGAAAGATTGAAGGCAAGAGGAGAAGCGTGTGGCAGGGGAGGAGGTGGTTAGATAGCATCACTGACTCAGTGGACATGAATTTGACCAAACTCTAGAAGATGGTGGACAGAGGATCCTGGCATGCTGTAGTCCATCTGGTCTCAAAGAGTTGGACACGCCTTATCAACTGAAGGACAACAAACAGCCAACAGGAGCTGCTATGTCAGGTAAAATATAGAACAAGGAGATATTCTGTATGTCCTTAAGGATACAGTGGAAACTGCAAAATTCTATTTGGAAAAAATAAACTGATCTTTGCTCATGGGTATCCCATGCTTTGTTAGCTGATAAATATATAATTTTATTGTTTCATGTGAGTGGGATCCAGTAATGATTGCAAAATGTATTGTTAAAAACAGTAGGTGACATCCTTCTAAGCACTTTGGCTAACAGTGGCCATTTTCCCCTACTATCAGTGAATGGGATCTCATGCCTTCCTTTCTCAGCCTCTCCCTGCTCCAGTGTTTAGAACCAATCTTGATCTTAAACAAGAACTTTTTAAACAGTAGTATAGGGTTGTGTTTAACAGTATGAGTTTGGGAAATACAAGGTGTATATTTTATATTGCCATTTTACTTATATCAGTATTAGTTAATTTTGCTCTGGTAGTATATGGTCCTCAAATCTCAGTGACTTATATTAACAGATTTTGATTTCTTAGCTGAAGGTGGATTGTGAGTCAGCTAAATGCTACACCTCTTATGTGGGACCCTTGGAGTGGTCTATATGAAGACCATGGTTTTTTATGGCTGCATGTTAAAGCTTACGCTGCTGCATCTTAAGTTTCCACTGGACATGTTTATTTACCTGCTCAGAATTCACTGATCAAGACATCACACAGGCAAGTCAAATCTCTTGGATACCCATGAGTTTTGGGCTTCCAAAATGTGTTCTCTTCCAACAGGAGGCCAGAAAAATCACATGGCAACGGGAAGGGCTAGAAAATCTTACAGGGAATGGAGGGAGAAAAAAACTGTGGACAAAAATACAAGAATTTTGCTGGCATCTATTACCACATGTTAGATCAACAAATTTTCTGGAACTTCTCAGGGTTATTTTATGACCCCTTCTACCAACCATCTGAAACTTACTTAATGGAAATTCTTCTGAGTTCACATAACTGGGCATATTTTTTACTTTATCCTGGTAGCTAAGACTAGATAAAGACTAGATTTCTTCAAGAAAATTAGAGACACCAAGGGAACATTTCATGCAAAGATGGGCACAATAAAGGACAGAAATGGTATGGACCTAACAGAAGCAAAATATATGAAGAAGAGGTGGCAAGAATACACAGAAGAACTATACAAAAGAGATCTTAATTACCCAGATAACCATGATGGTGTGATCACTCACCTAGAGCCAGATATCCTAGAATGAGAAGTCCAGAGGGCTTTAGGAAGCATCACTATGACATAGCTAGTGGAGGTGATGGAATTCCAGTTGAGCTATTTCAAATCCTAAAAGATGATGCTGTGAAAGTGCTACACTCAATATGCCAGCAAATCTGGAAAACTCAGCAGATTTTTCCAGGATTAGAAAAGGCCACAGGATTAGAAAAGGTCAGTTTTCATTCCAATCACAAAGAAGGGCAATGCCAAAAAATGTTCAAACTACTACACACTTGCACTTATCTCACACACTAGCAAAGTAATGCTCAAAATTCTCCAAGCCAGGCTTCAACAGTATGTGAACTGTGAACTTCCAGATGTTCAAGCTGGATTTAGAAAAGGCAGAGGAATCAGAGGTCAAATGGCCAACATCTGTTGGATCATAGAAAAATAAAGAGAATTTCAGGAAAACATCAACATCTGCTTTATTGATTATAACAAAGCTTTTGACTGTGTGGATCACAATAAACTGTGGAAAATACTGAAAGGGATGGGAATACCAGACTACCTGACATGCCTCCTAAGAAAATCTGTATACAGGTCAAGAAGCAACAGTTAGAACCGGACATGGATCAGCAGACTGGTTCCAAATTGGGAAAGGATTACATCAAGGCTGTATGCTGTCACCCTGCTTATTTAACTTCTATACAGAGTACATCATGTGAAATCCAGTCTGGATGAAGCACATCTAGAATCAAGATTGTTGGGAGAAATATCAGTAACTTCAGATATGTAGATGACACAACCCTTATGGCAGAAAGCGAAGCAGAACTAAAGAACCTCTTGGTGAAAGTGAAAGAGGAGAGTGAAAAAGTTGGCTTAAAAGTCAACATTCAGAAAAATAAGATCATGGTATCTGGTCCCATCACCTCATGGCAAATAGATGGGGAAATAATGGAAACAGTGACAGATTTTATTTTCTTAGGCTCCAAAATCACTACAGATGGTGATTGCAGCCATGAAATTAAAAGATGCTTGCTCCTTGGAAGAAAAGCTATGACCATCCTAGAGAGCATATTATAAAGCAGAGACGTTACTTTGCCACCAAAGTTCTGTCTAGTTAAAGCTATGATTTTTCTGGTAGTCATGTATGGATGTGACAGTTGGACTATAAAGAAAGCTGAGTGCTGAAGAACTGATGCTTTTGAACTGTGGTGCTAGAGAAGACTCTTGAGAGTCCCTTGGACTGCAAGGAGATCCAACCAGTCCATCCTAAAGGAAATTATTCATGAATATTTATTGGAAGGACTGATGTTGAAGCTGGAACTCCAGTACTTTGACCACTTGATGCAAAGAACTGACCCATTGGAAAAGACCCTGATGCTGGGAAAGATTGAGGGCGGGAGGAGAAGGGGACGACAGAGGATGAGATGGTTGGACGGCATCACCGACTCGATGGACATGGGTTTAAGCAGGCTTTGGGATCTGGTGATGGGCAGGGAAGCCTGGTGTGCTGCAGTCCTCTGAGCTGCAAAGAGTCGGACACGACTGAGCGATTCAACTACCTGAACTGAAGATGTAATTTCCATAACACAGATAACACAAGTGCACTGTCATGCACATTTTGATGGATGCTTCCTCTTTCTATTCCTGTTTCCTCCAAGTATGTCTAAGTACTTGACTGACTATATAATGTTGTATTTAATATTTATTTTCTGAGGAGGATGATAGGAAACTTAAGTTTATTTGACTGTTGATAACTTAAGGTAAAACATTTATATTTTTGATGTATGAAAAACATGTGAGTTTCATATGCCTAATCTAGATATTTGATAAACATACCTTGATGAGGCTTTACTCAGGAACAAAGTATATGAATGTGTAGGCAGTGTAGTGGACTGAATTATGGCCTCCCCCTTCCTTTCCAAAAGATAGGTCTATATTCTAACTTCCACAGCCTATGAATATGACCCTACTGGCAAAAAGGCCCCTGCAGGTGCAGTTAAATTAAGGATCTTGAGATGAGAATATTCTGCATTATCTGATGGGCCCCAAACCCAGTGACATTTATCCCTATAAGAAACGGAAGAGGAAGAGAAAGGAGAGAGTAAGAAGATGCCTGAAGACAGGAGCAGAGGTTGGAGTTAAGCAGCCACAAGCCAAGGAACGCCAGAAGTTGGAAGAGTATAGGGAGGATTCTTCCCTAGAGCCTTCCCCGAGAGTATATCCCTACTGCCAGCAACATTCTGAATTCCCCTGTCTGGCCTCAAGAACTGCAGGAGAATACATTTCTGTTCTTGCAAATCACTTGGTTTGTGCCAATTTATTACTGGAGCCACAGGAAACTAAATATAGGTACCATATAACCATTTTTAAGGAGGAGATTAATTTCTAAATCCTCTAAATACAGGATGTAATAACAAATGTAATTAGGTAGACTTGCTGCTTTTTATAGCCTGCATAGTACTGTAAGTTTAACTTTCTCCTATGGATTAAATTATAACATAAAATATTTCATGTTATATTTACAGAAATATTAACAGTAATCTACAACATGGGGGTTAATCCTGTCTTCAGCACCAGTGATGGAATATGTTCAACTTATTATAGAAACTGGGTTTGCCATTATTAATAAAATTGAACTAGAAATCACAACTAGCTGTTGAGCAACTATTGACAGGAGGATGCTGAAACCCACCAAAAAAGATACACCACATCCAGAGACAAAGGGGAAGCCACACGAGATGTAGGAAGGGCATAATCCTGACAAAATCAAATCCTATACCTGCTGGGTGGGTGACCCACAAAGTGGAGGACAGTAATACCAAAGAAGCTCCCCACTGTTGTGAAGATTTTGAGCTCCACGTCAGGCTTCTTAGCTTGGCGGTCCAACAAAGGGACCAGGTATCCCCAAGGAATCTGACTTTGAAGGCCAGCAAGGTTTGGTTATAGGACTTCTCCACGTGCCTGGGGGAACCAAAGACTCTACTCTTGGAGGGCACAAACAAAAGTCGTGTGTGCACCAGAGCCCAGCAGAACGGAGCAGTGACCCCACCGGGGACTGGACCAGACCTCCCCGCTGTGATGGAGGGCTCCTGCGGAGGTGAGCGCCTGGGCAGCAGCAGCCGTAGGAGGTGCCCCGTGCCTGGGCCCCTTTGTAGACTGCCATTAAAACCCTACTACGGAGCCTGGAGACTCGAGGCTGGGTCACCTCCCCCCAGAGTCTAACAGGGAGGGACTGTGGCTGTACTCATCAACAGACAACCGATTGAATTTTTACTGAGCACGGCCCTGCCCATCAGAGCAAGATCCTGTTTTTCCCACTGCCAGTCCCCCCACCAGCAAGCTCACATAAGCCTCTTAGCCTCACCCACCAGAGGGCAGACAAGAAGCAAGAAGAACTGTAATCCTGGGTAATGCCAGAGGAAAACCACACCACAAAAGTGACTCAGAGTGAAAATGCAGAGGACTGTGTCCCAAATGAAGGGCCAAGATAAAACCCCAGAAAAGCAACTAAATAAAATGAAGACAGGCAACCTCCCAGGAAAAGAATTCAGACTAATGATAGTGAAGATGATCCGACTTCTTGGATATAGAATGGAGAAGATGCAAGAAATGTCTACCAAAGACCTAGAAGAACTAAAGAACAAACAAAGAAAGATGAACAATACACTAAAAGGAATCAATAGCAGGATAACTGAGGCAGAAGATCAGATACGTGACCTGGAATATAGAGAGGTAGAAATTACTCCTGCAAAACAGAATATAGAAAAAATAATGAAGAAAAATGAAAACAGCCTAAGAGACCTCTGAGACAACATTAAACACACCAACATTTGCATTATTGGGGTCCCAGAAGGAGAAGAGAGAAAGGACCCCACCCCCCACAAATACTTGAATACATAATAGCTGAAAACTTCCCTAAGATGTAAAAGGAAATAGTCAAGCAAATCCAGGAAGTGCAGAGAGTCCCAGACAGGATAAATCCAAGGAGGAACACACCAAGATACATAGTAATCAAACTGACAAAAATTAAAGACAGAGAAAGAATATTGTAAACAAGAGAAAAATGACAAATAACAAATAAGGAATCTCCCATAAGGTTATCTGCTGGTTTATCAACAGAAACTCTACAAGCCAGAAGGGAATGGCATGATTTATTTAAAGTGATGAAAGAGAAGAACTTACAACCAAGAATACTCTACCCAAAAAGACTCTCATTCAGATTTGATGGAGAAATGAAAAGCGTTCTAGACAAGCAAAAGTTAAGAGAATTCAGCACCGTGAAACTAGCTTTACCACGCTGCTGTGTTCAGCTGTGTCTGACTCCTTGTGACCATGACCTGCAGCCCACCAGGCTTCTTAGTCCCTGGGGTTTACCAGGCAAGAATACTGGAGTAGGTTGCCACTTCTGACACCAAGGGATCTTTCTGACACAGGGATAGAAACTGCATCTCTGGCATCTCCTGCATTGGCAAGAAGATTCTTCACTACTACTGAGTCAGTTGGGAAGCCCAGCTTTACCATATGCCCCAGCAAAAACCCACTACTGCGCATATGCCCTGAGAAAATCAGAATTGAAAAAGACCCATGTACCTCAGTGTTCAGAAGAAGCAATGAATACAATAGTCAGGATGTGGAAGCAACCTAGATGGTCATCAACAGATGAATGAATAAAGATGATGTGGTATACACTTACACACACACACACACACACACACACACACACACACACACATACAAACATGCAGTGGAATATAACTAAGCCATAAAAAAGAACAAATTCAAATCAGTTCTAGTGAGGTGGATGAACCTACATTAACACACACACACACACACACACACACACACAGAATCTAGAAAACTGATGTTGATGAACCTATCTGCAGGGAAGGAATGGAGATCCAGATGTAGATAACTGGACTTGGGGCACAGAGGGGGAGTGAGAGTTGGATGAATGGAGAAAGTAGCATCAGTATATGTACACACGCAGGTGTAACATGGACAGCTGCCGCAAAGTTGCTCTTTAGCACAGGTAGCCCAGTCCGGTGTGGTGTGATGACCTGGAGGGACAGGATGGGAGGAGGGGAGGGAAGGGAGAGATGATGACTAGGGAGGGAGGGATGCATGTACAGTTATGGCTGATTGGCATTGTTGTATGGCAGAAACCACAATTTTGTAAAAATTAAAAATAAAGCTTAAATTGAAAACATAGGAAAAACCCCACAAATGCTAAAGGAACATTCTTAGACAAGAAACACAGAGAAGGAAAAGACAAAAAATAAACCCAAGACAGTTAAGAAAATGGTAATAGGATCATACATATTGATAATTACCTTAAATGCATTAAATGTATCAACCAAAAAGACATGAACTGACTGGGTGGATAAAAACATGTGCATGGATTCACTCCCACTTACCACATCACTCAAAGCTCCAAATTGTATGCAATTATTTTATATTGTTAGGTTAAGAATGTTTCCATTATGGTTTGCAGTTGTAATTATTTAATATTTTATCTGGCTATTGATTGTGAAAACCGATAAACATCTTATACTACTGTAATTATGTGACTATTATACATTTTAATAGCACTTTATCATGACTGGTCAACAGAAAATAATAGAATTCTGTATCACTAAAACTACCATTTAATAGAAAAATGTGTAAACATGTTTTAAAATCTGTAAACATGTTTTAAAATCCAAAGGAACATGAGAATTATTTTGGACATTTTTTCTGAAGAATACAAATGCCCAGGTATTGTTTTATTCTCCAAAGCTTCAGATATGATTCTAATGAGCAGCCATGTTAAAAAACAACTGCTCTTATATGATGATCTTTTATCTAAATTGTTTCATTTCTTCAATTTCATATTCAAAGCTCCTATTTCATTTAATTTAGGTTTTCCAATTTCTGTACCCGTGTTTCTTGTTTTTCTTTCTCAAGCATTTATCAAGTATAGTAGAAAATATTTTGTACATATATAAATATACGATATAGCATATATAATAAAATATGTATATTTTCAAAAACAATGAATTTTTGCTTAGCTAAAAACTTATGATATTTTGGTTCCATTTGTTTGACTAAGTATGAATAGAATGCTAGATTTCAATTTATATTTATGCAAAACTTTGATATAGTCCCATTTATTTGGGCATATAGTATTACGGCTAAACCTCTAGAAAGATTAGTGATCTTTTAAAAAAATTTGCATTTTTTGAAAATTCTAATTTTCAAAAAAGCTTGAAACTTATAATCCAATTCTGAGAATACAAAGAAATACTATATTGTGAAGAAAAAAATAAGGAAATTAACATGTGATACAGTATTATTAACTAAACACAGACTTCATTCAAATTTCAAATTCAGATAAATTCTTATTCTATTGTGTTACAAATATTTTCTAATTTTCTTTGTTATGGCTTCTTAGATACACTCATCATTTAACACTGGATATTTAACTTCCAAATATATATATATTTTAAATTATCTTTGATATTAATTTCTCATCTAAGTGCTTTCTTCTCTGCAATCACCTTCCATGTTTTTTCACTCTTTCAACTTTATTAAGATTTCAATAGTTATGTAAAAGATCTCTCTTGGTGAATGTCACATTGTACTTGAAAATATATGGGTTATTTTCAAACATCTTTTGAAATTAATTTCTAACATAATTCCACAGTGCTAAGAGAACAGAGTCTGTATTATTTCCATACTTTTAGACCACGAAACTTTGCACCGTTTCCTATGGACCTGGATATGTTCCAGTGTCTCCTGGCTTATAGTCTATGGGAACTTGAGTAGAATTTGTATCCTGATGTGTGAAAATTTTATACATCTTAAGTATGTTGAATTGGTTCATAGTACTTTTCAGGTCTACTATATCCTTATTCTTTTCTTTCTATTCATTCCATTAATTTTTGAGAGCTTGATAATGAAACGCTAACTAAAAATCTTAATTAATCTACAAAAAACATAATTGAAATGTATAGTAGAACTATACGTAACCTTGTTCTGCATTTTTCAAGTCTCCTGTAAATGCGTTATTATACTTTTATAATTTATAAAGCAAAAATTAAAACAAACTGCTTGATTCAACATTTACTTTCCTACTTTATTCATTATTCAGTTGTAAAAGAGAATAATTTCTTAAAATGCAATGGGTTTCTTAGTCTAGCTGGGAAAACTTAGTGTTAAATAGGTCACAGAAATTTTCCTTATGAGTCACATTACCAATAAAATGAAATCATCTACCATATGGTTTTTGGAGAAGATACACAAGCAAACAGAAATCTAAATGTCAGAATAACTTAGTTTTAGCACACACATCTTTCCATACTGTATAATGATAATCAAAATAGTTTATATGATAAATCTAATTAAAAATAGATATATCTAACAAAAAAGGCCATGTTCCCATTCCAAAATTATAGAAAATTTCCAACCTGTCTGCATCATGGTAGGCTTGAAGACATTGGGCCACAAGAAAGATATACTATAGAATTATTCTAGGAAAGTAATTTTAATTGAAAGAAATTAGTAACAGAATGAAGGTAACCTAGCAGTTTATAGCCTTCAGATCAAAACATTTTGCATATATTGCTTTATTTACGCTTATATTTTGCTATCTATTGGATGAGGGCTTTTTAAGTATTTTTCTTTCTTCTGCATGGACCATTTATATGTGTTCTCTATTAACTCCTACAGTCTACAAATAACTAAGTGTCATGATAATCTGTTCCATGCAACTGATAATTTATGGAGGATTAGCTATAATACACAAATGGAATCATTATTAGTAAAGTTATCATCAATACTAATATAAGTAGCATGTTAAGGGAAAAACAAGAAAAACATTAGACAGTAAGGGATAAAAATTCAGAAAGAGCAATCTGGATTAATTTATCAGATTTAACAGTACAATTAAAAATTAAAACCTGCTTCTCTTAAGAATAATTAAGAATTCAAACCTACTTCTTTGACATAATCCACATTCCCCCTCCTATGTTTTAATAGAATATTCTTCAGAATTCTAAGACTTTGTTTTTATAGACCAGTTTTAATTCTACAACAAAATTAAGAGGAAGGTACTATGATTCCCAATCTACCTCCTGACCCCATACACAGTCTCTTCCATTATTAACATCATCGATGAGGGTGATTCTGTTTTTATCAATGATGAACTTGCACTGACACATCATTATCATCAGAAGTACAATCTACATTATGATTTGCTTTTGGTCCAGACCACTCTATTGGTCTGAATAAATGTATAACAACATATAAAACAGTATAATATCATACAGGGTATTTTCACTGTCCTAAATATCCTTGGTGTTCTGCCTATTCATCTTTTCCCCTTTCCCATCCCTGATAACCACTAAGCTTGTCTCCATAGTTCTTCCTTCTCAGAATATTACTCAGTTTTAATCATGTAGTATGTAACTTTTTAGATAAGGTTTTTCCAATAGTAATATGCACATAATGTTCCCTTATTTCTTTCCATCATTTAACAGCTCATTTCTTTTTGGCACTGAATAATATTTTATCAGTTACAACAGTTTTCTTATCCTTTAACCTAGTGGACATCTTAGTCCTTTCCAAGTTTTGGCGATTATGGATAAAAATGTATATGGATATATATCTGGGTGAAGATTTATGTGTAGACATATATAGGATTTTCAAATCCTTTGAGTATTCACCAAGGAGCACAATTTTTAGGCAATATGATAGGAATTTTTTTTTAAGAAACCACCAAACTGTCTTCCAAAATGACTGGATCATTTTGTATTCTACCAGTAACTTACAGTTTCTACCGTCTTAACGTACAAAGAATACCTACTTTTTAATATCCCTTGTCAGCATTCAATGATCTCGGTATTCTGAATTTTGGCTGTTCTCATAGGTGCATAGTGGTATCTCATTAGAGTTTTAAGTTGCATTTCACTGATGATTTATGATGTGTATAACATTTTTATGTTAGTCATCAGTACATCTATCTTCTTTGATGAGGTGTTTGTTAAGGTTCTGGTCCATTTTTAATTGGGGTGATTGTTTTCTTACCGATGCATTTAAATAGTCAGTGTATAGTTTGAATAGCAATTCTTTATGATGTATTTGGGCTTCCCAGGTGGCTCCAGTGGTAGAGAACCTGCCTGCCAATGCAGGTAGACATAGGTCCTAGGTTTGGTCCCCAGATCTGGAAGATCCCCTGGAGGGGGCACTGTGACCCTCTCCTGTATTCTTGCCTGGAGAATTCCATGGACAGAGGAGCCTGGCAGGCTGCAGTCCATAGGTTCACATAGAGGCGGACACGACTAAAGTGACTTAGCACTCATGCACGCATGATGTGTTCAACAAGCATTTTCTCCCATCTATGCCTTATGTTGTCATTCTCTTGACACTAACACATAGCAGAAATTTTTAATTTTAATGAAGTCCAGCAAATTGATTATCTCTTTAATAGGCTTTGTCTTTGGTGTGTATCTAAAAAGGCATCACCATATGCAACTCCATCAAGATTTTGCTATTTGTTATCTTCTAGGAGTTTTAGAGTTTTGTGTTTTATATTTAGGCCTGTGGTCAATAACCTCAGATATGCAGATGACACTACCCTTATAGCAGAAAGTAAAGAGGAACTAAAGAGCCTCTTGATGAAAGTGAAAGAGGAGAGTGAAAAAATTAGCTTAAAATTCAGCATACAGAAAATGAAGATCATGGCATCTGGTCCCACCACTTCATGGCAAATAGATGGGAAAACAATGGAAACAGTGACAGACTTTATCTTCTTGGGCTCCAAAACCACTGCAGATGGTGACTGCAGCCATGAAATTAAAAGACATTTACTCCTTGGAAGAAAAACTATGACCAACCTAGATAGCATGTTAAAAAGCAGAGACATTACTTTGCCAACAAAAGCACATATAGTCAAAGCTATGGTTTTTCCAGGAGTCATGTACGGATGTGAGAGTTGAACCATAAAGAAAGCTGAGTGCTGAAGAGTTGATGTTTTTGAACTGTAGCATTGGAGAAGACTCTTGAGAGTCCCTTGGACTTTGAAGAGATCAAACCAATCAATCCGGAAGGAAATCAGTCCTGAATATTCGTTGTGAGGACTGATGCTGAAGCTCCAATACTTTGGACACCTGATGTGAAGAACTGACTCATTGGAAAGATCCTGACGCTGGGAGAGCTTGAAAGCATGAGGAGAAGGAGACGAGGATGGCAGGTGATGAGATGGTTGGATGACATCACCAACCTGAAGGACATGAGTTTGAGCAAGTTCTGGGAGTTTGTGCAGGGAAGCCTGGCATGCTGCAGTCAATGGGATTGCAAAGAGTCAGATACAATTGAGCGACTGAACTGAAGGTTGAATGATATTGCATTGTACATATGTACACATTTTATTTATCTATCCATCTACTAATCAAATACTTGGGTTGCTTTCACATTTTGTTTATTGTTAATAATGCTGCTATGAACAATGGTGTACAAATACCTACTCAGGCTTCTGCTTTTAATTCTTCAGGGCATATATCTCGGAACAGTTTTCTTGGACCATGTGGTAATTCCAGTTTTAATATTTTTGAGAAACTGCTATGCTACTAGTCATACACTTGTGAAAGTATCCCTTAATGGTGTATTACCATACTTTAAATGCTACAGTAATCACAAAAATAAGAAAACAAAGAATTATAGCTAATAAATCAGCAAAAGAGGTATAGTAAAATTATCAAAAGTACAAAAACAATAGAAAAACAAAGAACTGATGGAAATATAGGAAACAAGTACAAAGAATGGCAACTGCACCAGTAATTACATTAAAGATGAATAGTCTAAATACAACACATAAAAGGTAGACTATTTAGATTGCATAAAATAGTATGACCCAATTATAAAGTGCCTGTAAGAAACAAACCTCAAATATGGAGAACAAAATAGGTTAAAGTGAAAGGATGGACAAATATCTATAATTCCAATACTGTTCAAAAGAATATGGCAGTGGCTAAAATAACAGCCAACAAAGTAGATTTCAAAGCACAAGATGATACCAGAGATAAAAAAAAAGCCATTTGATAATGAAACAAGGTCAAAATTCAGTAGGATACAATAATCCCAAATGTTTATGAACAAGGCAAAATACTTGAAACAAAAACTGATATAAGTTCATTGGGAAACACAGTAACAATTATAGTTAGTGATTTGAATTCCTCTTCTCTAATAAATGATAGAGTGATGGGCCCAAAATTAGTTAGCATTAGAAGATATGAAAAATACCACTGACAGTAGTATCAAAATATGAAATGCTTAGGAATAAATCTGACAAAGAAAATGAAAGGCATACATACTGAAAACTAGAAATTATGTAAGTGGGAAATTAAAGAGGTTGTTTAGTAAATTGAGATAGGTAACATATTCACAGACTCAAATTCCTAAACATTAATTCAAGGATCTCTAGGTTCAACACAATCCCAATTAAAATTCCAGTAACCATCAGTTGTGAGATTTAACATTTGTTGTTCAGTCATTCAGCTGTGTCCAACTCTTTGCGACCCCATGGACAGCAGCACTCCAGGCTTCCCTGTCCATCACTATATCCTGAAGTTTGCTCAAATTCATGTGCATTGAGTCAATGATACCATCCAATTATTTCATCCTCTGTCGCCCCCTTCTCCTCCTGCCCTCAGTCTTTCCCAGCATCAGGGATTTTTCCAGTGAGTCGGCTCTTTGCATCAGGTGGTGACAGTGGTGGAATTTCAGCTTCAGCCTCAGTCCTTCCAGTGAATATTCAATGTTGATCTCCTTGAGGATGGACTGGTTTGATCTCCTTGGTAGAAGGGACTCTCAAGAGTCTTCTACAGGAACAGAGTTGGAAAGCATCAATTCCTCAGCACTCAGCATTCTTTATGGTTTAACTCTCACATCTGTACAGGACTACTGGAAAAAAACATAGGTTTGATTATATGGATCTTTTAAATATGCTGTCTAGTTTTGTCATAGCTTTTCTTCCAAGGAGTAAGCATCTTTTAATTTCGTGGCTGCAGTCACCATCCTCAGTGATTTTGCAGCCCAAGAAAATAGTCTGTCACTGTTTCCATTATTTCCCCATCTATTTGCTTTGAAGTGATGGGACTGGATGCTGTGATCTTCATTTTTTTGAATGTTGAGTTTTAAGCCAGCTTTTTCACTTTCCTCTTTCACCTTCATCAAGAGGCTCTTTAGTTCCCCTTCACTTTCTGCCATTAGGGTGGTATCATCTATGTATCTAAGGTTATTGTTATTTCTCCCGGGGATCTTGATTCCAGCTTGTGATTCATCCAGCTCAGCATTTCACATGATGTACTCTGCATACAAGTTAAATAGGAAGGGTGACAATATACAGCCTTGATGTACTCCTTTCCCAATTTTGAACCAGTCCTTTGTTCCATGTCTGGTTCTAACTCTTGCTTCTTGACCTGCATAGAAGTTTCTCAGGAGGCAGGTAAAGTGGTCTGGTATTCCCATCCCTTGAGGAATTTTCCAGTTTGTTGTGATCCACATAAAGGCTTTAGCACAGTCAGTGAAGCAGAAGCAGATGTTTTTCTGGAACGCTCTTGCATTTTCTATGATCCAGTGGATGTTGGTTATTTGATCTCTGGTTCTTCTGCCTTTTCTAAATCCAGCTTGAATATATGGAATTCTCTGTTGCATACTGTTGAAGCCTCGCTTGGAGAAACTTGAGCATTACTTTGCTAGCATGTGAAATGAGTGCAATTGTATAGTAGTTTGAACATTCTTTGGCATTTCTCTTCCTTGGGATTGGAATGAAAACTGACCTTTTCCAGTCCCGTGGCCACTGCTGAGTTTTCCAAATTTGCTGGCATATTGAGTGCAGCAGTTCCACAGCATCACCTCTTAGGAGCTGAAATAGCTCAGCTGGAATTCTATCACCTCCATTAGCTTTGTCCATAGAAATGCTTCCTAAGGCCCACTTGACTTCACATTCCAAGATGTCTGGCTCTAAGTGAGTGACTATACCATCATGTTTATCTGGGTCATTAAGGCCTTTTTTGTGCAGTTCACCTTGCATTTATGCCACCTCTCATTAACCTCTTTCACTTCTGTTAGGTCCTTACTGCTTCTGTCGTTCATTCTCCCATACTGTGTCCCTATTTGTGTGCAATGCTCCCTTGGTAACTCCAATTTTCTTGAAAGGATCTCTAGTCTTTCTTCTTTGTTTTACTCTATTTCTTTGCACTGTTCAGTTAAGAAAGCTTTCTTATCTTTCCTTGATACTTTTTGGAAATTTATAGCGTGATTCTAAAATTCATATTGGTGAGAATGCAGAATAGGAAAACTGGGTAGAAGAGTAAATTTGAACTCTTATCCAAAATAAAATAAGTTCTTATAACTCAATTAAATATGCTACCCAATTAAAAAATGGGGATAATATTTGAAGTGACGGTTAACCTAAGAAATTATAAGAATGAAAAATAAGCATATTAAAAATATTCAAAACCATAAGTAATTAGGGAAATGTAATTAGAATCATGATGAGATACCACTACATGCCTATTAGAATGACTAACCATAATAAGTGCTAGCAAAGATGTGAGAAAACTGCAACTTTCATACCCTTCTGGTGCGAAGGTAAAACAGTACAATTCTGTTGTGAAACATTTGGGTAGTTTCCTAAAAAGTTGAATATATACCTGCTATGTGATCTTGCCATTCCACTCCTAGTTAATTACTCAAAGTGAATGAAAGCGCCTGGGCATATAAAGACATGCACAGGAGCATTCATGGCAACTTTCTTTGCAATACCTAATGATCAGAAACAGCTCAAAGGATCAACTATTGAATTAATTCATAAGTTATGATATATTGATACAATGGCAAACCACTCAGGAATAAAACATGGGCTATAAATATGCAGAAAAAGCAATGAAACTCAAGCTGTTTATGCCAAGAAGAAACAAGATTTAAAACATAGTGCACACAATAAAATTCAATTTACATAAAAATGGAGAAAGTTCAAAGTAATTTACAGTGACAGAAAGTACATCCATGTATGTAAGGAGACCCAGATACTGGACAGCATGAAAGATGGGGAGAGTGGTTGATTATAAGCCACTTGAACAAACTGTTAGGGGTGATGCATATGATGTCTCTATGCTGACTGCAGGGGTGATTTCACTGGCACAACCGTACATACAAACCCTCATCAAATTGGACACTTTTAATATGTGCTGTTCACTGTATACAAAGAAAAAAATAAAGGAAAAAGGGAAAAGAACAATGAAATCAGTGATTCATAACTCTGGTAATATTTTTACTGCTACCTTATAAATGTGTAGCCATTACACTAAATGGAAGTGTGTAATGTTAATTTTAGCCAGTCTTGGTCACATGTATATCAGTTCCATTCTTCGAGAAAATTTATCTTTTTCTCTATTTTAATTGTTCCTAATTTACCAAATGTTTACTTCATGTGTTGGGAATCTTCTGACCCTTTCGTCTCATCAAGTTCCAAACTCTATCTTCTTTAGATTTCATAGGTTTAACTGCATTTTAATCCTACACATCGAGCTAGGACTACAGAAAGTCTGCAGGAAAATATTTTCTTAAACCAGTGGCTTCAGTGTAGGTGCCAATGATTAAAAAGCATGTTCCATTGAAAATTTCAAGGGAGCTCATCATGACCAGAGCATTGCTGTATTCTCAGTGATTATTCAGACTGTGCCATGTACAATTAGCCACATACTAGGAGAAAGCAGATGAGTTCTGCTTGCTTCCTGACATTGGAATGGTTTGGCGTTTGACATCGTGCCATTTAAGTGTTAAGAAAACTCTGAGCTGCAAAGCTTTGTCTTTTTGCATTCTACTGACCATCTGAGACCTAAAGTTAAATTTAATAACTTATTTTCTGAGCATGCATCTTTCTGTTTAAACTGATTCTATATTCACCGAGAATTGTTTGACTTTTTTCTACTTTTTTGCTTTCAAATATATTTAAAGTAAATATAATTTTATTTTTTAACATGCGCAAGTAATGTCAGTAAAGATTCTTTGAAAACGGACTTGTAATTGGCTCTGGGGGCTAGTGTTCTTACTAGTATGTGAAAGATAAGAACATTAAAATTGACACCCTTTAAATTCAAAATTTTATCAAAATAACTTTTATCATCACTAAATGGAGTCAGAGTTTGAAGGGTTTAAATGTTATTGTGGACATGCACTTCTTTAACAGGAAAAGATCCTGAGGTTAAGTCTAAATGCTTAATGAAAATGGTCCATTTTGTAATATTAATGTTAGCTACCCATTAAAAGTCTACTCTGTCCAAGTCAACCTGCGTCAACTCTTTATGTATCTCCTGCTGCTGCTAAGTCACTTCAGTTATGTCTGACTCTGTGCAACCCCACAGATGGCAGCCCATCAGTGTCCTAGGTCCCTGGGATTCTCCAGGCAAGAGCACTGGAGTGGGTTTCCATCTCCTTCTCCAATGCATGAAAGTGAAAAGTGAAAGTGCAGTCATTCAGTCGTGTCCAACTCTTTGCGACCCCATGGGCTGCAGCTCACCAGGCTCCTCCATCCATGGGATTTTCCAGGCAAGAGGACTGGAGTGGGGTGCCATTCCCTTCTCTGCTTTATGTATCTAATATCAATCCTTACAAAAGTCTTGCTTAGAAACTCATTTTTTAGTAAGATAGGGTAAAAACAAAGAACCTTTTTTATCAAGATGTTTCATAGGTTCACAAAATATTAAGTAGTTGTAGAATAATTTTCAATAAAATATTTCAATAATTTAAAGAATTTACAAGTGAAGTAAACAGTTTAGGTAAGTTTTCCAAAGCAAATATGTATAGATATTTAATTATTACTGGGATATAGTGTTATAGCTGGTATTCCAGTTATGAGGCCTGTGTCACAAATTGCCTAGCACAACAAGGGGAGAAGAAAATAATTCTGCTAAATGAGCTGTGCCTCTATCCATGCTGAGAAGAGATAAACTGAAAACTGCTCTTTGATTCCCAGAAAGACATGTTATTAACCCAATTAAGTTTATTTCTTTAAGCTATATCTTAGCTAGGCCAAAATTGTGTTATTTTCCTTTCCAATTGTTAGTTGGTATAGTTCAGAGAACTACTGAACAAAACTTTGATCCTAAAAGCAAGGCAAATCAGCAAAGCAGAATAGTTTAGGTACCACCGTTATATTTTGGTGAAGATTTATGGATATATACACAGCCTCATGTAATCCAAAGAGTTTGCAAACAGAGCAGCTATAAATGATGTCTCAAGCAAAAGAAAAAAAATTATTTGTATTACATGTAGTGGTTTAGGAAAGGTTACTTCTATGCTAACTAACAGATGTAAAAATGGTACAAGGAAACTCTACCAAACCATTCAGCACATTTTGCTAAACCGTTCTAATTACCATTTAATGACTACTCTTAAAATTGAATTTTTCAAAGATAACTAATACTGTCTGTGTAATAGCTGGAGAGAAATTTTAAGTGTGGATCAATCTCCTTTATTTGCCAGAATAAGAATACTTTCATTAACTGAGAAGAATACATCTGAAGATTGTCTGAAGCATTGTCAGTAATCACACTTTCCCGGCACCCTGATTTCCTCTGTACTGTATAATGTTTATTACTTTTCTTTATCTGTGTCATTTCTTTTTGATGCATTCACAGTTATTTTCTCACATGTAATAGAAGTTAGTGTAATAAAAATAATTACTAAGAATTTTTAAAAGAAGAATTTTTAAAACCTGCCTTCAGATATAGTTCGGCTGCTTAGCAGCTCTTGGACTGTGCACCTAACTTCAGCTCTCTTAGCTTCACTTTCCCAGTTTACAAAATGAGAACTGTCAATCTAGCTCACGGTATTATTGTAAGGGTCTACTGGGATAAGTACTGGGAAATTGCTTTGTTAATTATAGCACGCCACACGATAGCAGGTAAGCAGGAACATCACGTTTAAGAGTGATCGTGTCCATCTGGCCTTGCGCCTGCAGCATCTCAGTGGTCTCCACACGGGTTGTGTCATCCATCCACTGGCCCCTGGAGTGTCAGGCCTGATACAGCCTATTACTGTTGCAGGTTCTTTCTTCTTTCATCGGCTTTGAGACTCTTGGCTCCAAATGGCAATTGCCTGCTCCACTGGTCTGCCAAAAGAATTCCTAGCAGCCAATGTCTGTGTCTGTTTGAAGTTCTTTCACAGTGAAACTTAGGAATGTTTCATCAATCTTCCCTGCTGATAGCGATTCTTCTTTAGTCCAGCATTCAGAAAGTGAATGGGTATCTTGCTGACACTGAACCTGCACACATGTCCTGCCCAGAGGATCTATGCTGCAGCCTGCAGAGTTGCAATATGGTTAAGCTAAATTCATTCTAAGAAACCATTCTAGCACATCCTTGTCAAGTTCATAATGCAAAGCCTCGCACGTGTCATGTTCTAATTTATGAACTTCTTATGGGCTCATGTTGCTTAATAAAGTGCTGATCTCAATGTGAATATTTAATTAAAAATTGGTTTCATTGATAATTTATATAACAAAGTGGTAAATATCAGAACACTATCTAGAACTTGGAAATAATAAAACTGACACTGAGCACTTACCATGTGACATATTTTAAATCATGCTCTATGTCAGAACTTCTTTTTATTCCCTTACTTCATTACTATACAGTTTTTCTGATAAGGAAACTTAGGCACATGGGGTTTAAGAAATGTGCCTCAAAGAGCTAACAAAGAATAAATGCTGAATTTGAATGAGGCAGACTGATCTCTGAACCTGAGCCATTAATCAATCCACCATTATATTATGCCTTTTAACCATGAGGGGATGCTTGTTAATGGAGAGATGTCTAAACGTTGGATATATACTTAAGAAGTAAAGTATTTAAATGAACCTCTCTTCATATATACTGTGGTAAGAGCTGCTGCCGGGACTATGAGTATTGTAATTATGTGTGTGTGTACTGGGGTACTGTGTAATTTGTGGCATTAAAATATGCAATGCTATTTATTTTCTGAGGAAAGCTATCTCATTGTTTTTAAGGAAGGGGTTAAATGAAAGTACAAAAACAACATCATAATATAACCATATAACCACTTTCATACACTAAAGAGTATCATTTGGGGGAGACTGACCATATAAGTCAACTGGAAGAGGACTTTCTCTTAATTCAGTAAGGACAGCACCAGTAGCTATGATATTAAAGTTTACCATTAGCTCATCTAGGGCTTCCTGGTGGCTCAGACGGTAAAGCATCTGCCTACAATGCGGGAGACCCAGGTTCGATCCCTGGGTCAGGAAGATCCCCTGGAGAAGGAAATGGCACCCCACTCCAGTATTCTTGGCTGGAAAATCCCATGGACTGAGGATCCTGGTAGGCTACAGTCCATGGGGTCGCAAAGAGTCGGACACGACTGAGCGACTTCACTTTGACTTTCTTTCCTCTAAGAGACGAGATATGAGGAATGTTGTGACCTAGGTTAGTAACTATCTGACTCTGTCTATAACATCAGAAAGAATCACTGGAGTTTGGGTCACTGGTGATTATGGGAGCCTTGCACTAGCAATAACAGCATGCAGTGATGTAGCACCTCCCAGTGTCAGAGGTGGCGGTAACTTCAGCAGAGTCGTGTTGCAGATTTTCTGTGATACAACAGAACAAACACCAGCACCAGTAAAAAAAGAAATGCAAACTATTTAGGGAAATCGTGAACAGCTTGGGCTTCTCTAGGACCCCGCAAAGAAGAGCGGTAAATTGTGTTGGATTTCTGATATCTCACAGCTGGAGTGCTCAACAGTAAAATCTACTTTTTTCTGTCTTATATTAACTATATACAAATAGAAAAATCCTCTTACAAGTTTAGAAAGCAAATTATATATATATATGTATAAAATATATTTAATATATATTATAAATAATATATATATAAATATATATTTAATTACATTAAATTTATATTATATATACACGCACACACATTTATACACACACACACACATATACATACATGGAATAGGGAAAAAGTGAAAATCTGTATGCTATTTGATCTTGCTTTTCTTTTTACATAGAATTGGATTAATTTACCAAGCAATGTGAAGCTACATTATAATCACACACACTTGAAAGTGTGTCTGAAAGTGATTCACAGAAGAAATCACATCAGGGTAAAATTACTTTTAAATCAATACTAGTAAAACTAAACATGAGCTTTAAAAAAATTTCTATTTCTTAACAACCTTGAAAACAATTCAGGATTCCCTTTTGATAGTAAATTATTGCTGTTTTTGTTGAAGTGTACTTAAGTATTACTTTATCAATATCTTTTTTTTTCTAGGCTGCTTTCAAGATAAGTTAAAATGTGGCAAATCAATGGCCCTATTTTTCCAAATAACCGCCAAAAGGATAAATACTACAAAAGACATAAACAGGCAACAAGCCAATACAATTGCCTATATTATTCTTCAAAAATGTTTTTTTTTTTTTTTT
>CM035287.1:52719078-52820447 GCA_020226075.1 Hydropotes inermis
GTACCCTTATATAAATACAAAAAACATGGGGTTTTAGAGAAAGGAAATACTAGTTTTGGATGCATAGGGTCCAGGAAGTTCATCTGGAAGAGAGAACTTTTGAGAAAAAATTTGAAGGTAATTTGGGTTTCCTTAGTAACTAAGGATTAACCTTAGCTACTATATAAAGATTAATGGAAGTCAATTAATGAAAATAGATAGAACGTTTGACGTGAAATTGGAATACAAAGGCTTTAAAAATACAAAACTATGTATTTTAGCTCTAGTATTTCTAGCTCTGTGATCTGGGATAATCACAAAACTCTTCTGTATCATAGTTATTTTCTCCTTCTTAAAATGGAGACAAAAATAATAAGCCTGACTTGCATTGCTGGTTCTATAGGGAGGTTACTTAGTACTATAGTGTTGCTGGCAACACATAAACTGCAAGGTATACAAATCATAATTTATAGATTGCTGATGAAATTAAGATTATTAATTTATTTGTATGATACATTCTGTTTTAAAAAACAAAAACATATTTTGTGGCTATTTTAAACAAAGCCATCAGAGTCAGAAAGATGAATATAAAATATGAGTGCCTTTGGACTTCATGGATAATAGTATAATAGGCAGAATTATGGCTCTGCAAAATGTTTTAATCACCAGAATTCAGGAATTTGTTATTTTATATGACAATGGGGATTGAAGCTGCAGATGAAATTAAAGTTGCCAATCAGCTCACCTTCATGACATTTTCCTAGATTATATGGGCATGTCCAGTGTGATCATAAAGAGTCCTTAATTGTGGATGAGGGAGATAGAAGTCTGTGTTGGTTGTGATTTGAAAGACTCAACCAGCTATTGCTGGCTTTGAAGATGCAAGGGTGACGTGAGCCAAGGAAAGCAGAAGGCTAGAAGTCGGGGGTGGCGGGGAAAGCCAGAATTTTGCCTAGAGCATCGAGGAAGGAACAGAGCCCTGACGACTCATTGACTTTCACCCAGTGAGACCTAGTGTAGACTCTGACTTTTAGAATTATAACATAATAAAGTCATATCGTTTTAAGCTACTAATTTGTGGTAAAATGTTAGAGTAATTTAAAACTAACAGAAATACCGTATCTGATTTTGTAACATTGCATGTCTGGCATCTAGGACACTATCAGTCTTTACAATTATTAATTAAAATGAAGAGGTGAATACATTTATTTGCATGATTCAAAAAGTATAACTTTTTCTCTTTAAGACTCAGTAATTGAGTCTTAAATGGAATTGACCCACATGAAGTTGAAATTTCTTCCTCCAGTATAGTTTTAAAATCCCTTTTATTTAGTTAGGTATCACACTGAGTATTAAAGACAAGAATTTAGGGGGCGGGGGATAGAAAAGAAAAGGTAATGTGGCCTGGTTTGGTCTTTGGCAGTTATGTCACAATATTTGTTGTTATTTCTGATGGACCATTACATGGGTACGCTTAGGTATGCATTTGCACACAAGAATATTGCAAAGCTACATGAAAATATCATTTGGTTATATTCCACAGTTCACACTGTGTGTGCCAAAGGGCTGTCCCATCACTGAGCTGCTAAGCTCCAAAGAGATTTATTAATGATACATGGCTACCATAGCATCTGCAAGACCATTTCCCACAAAAATTCCATAGATTCTAATATGGCTATTAAAGAGATTCCACTGACACTCCCAGAACACATCAAGCTCTAGCAGATACGGCTGATCCCAGGAATCTGTTTCTTATAATAACCAAGCAGCTGTCTTGATGAATCAGCTTGATTCTTAACAACATAATGTGTTTTGAAGTTCAAGAAACTTTACCCCAAGCTGTTTAGGGGCAGTATTTTTTTTTTTACATTGAAAATATTATTTATGAGGTGTGATTTCTGCATGCCCATCACCCGGGTTAACAGATACATGCTCACTGCGTCGAAGCACACAGCACTGGAATTCCCAGACCATGTGATCACAGCTCAGGGTTTACCATTTAGGGGGCCCTGGTAAGGTAACGAGTGACAGTCACCAGATGGAGTCCCTGACATCGGGAGATGATGAAGAGTCCCTCCCTGAAAAGTGACCACAGTTTTCCTTAACAAAGAGGAGCAAAGGGAGGACCCCTTCTGGGAAGCCAGTTAAGGCTATATTAGTTACTTGTTGCTGTGCTGTGTAAAAGAGAAGTGTTTTTGTTGCATGGTGAACAAGATGGCAAAAGAGAAGTATTTTTGTTGCATGATGAACAAGATGGTAAAATACTCTATAAATCATGGGCCATACGATAGTTTTGGCCACATATGAGTCAGTTAAGATATCAGGGTGCATTGTGTTACTTTTCTCCAGGTTATCCATGTGGATGGGCTTCCCTGGTGGCTCAGTGGTAAATACTCTGCCTGCCAATGCAGTAGACATGGGTTTGATCCCTGGGTCAAGAAGATCCCCAAGAGAAGGGAATGGCAACCCATGCCAGTATTCTTGCCTGGGAAATCACGGTCAGAGGAGCCTGACAGGCTATAATCTATGGGGTCACAAGAGAGCCAGACATGACTTGGTAACTAAACAACAAAAATCCAGGACGATTCCTTAAGTTGAAATCCATAAATCAGCATGAGTAAAATTTCCCTTAGCTGCAACAAAAATATCTGATGGTTTCTCCCAAAATCAACAATTAGCTGCAGATCTAAGGGAGATAGCTAAGAGTCCTAAGCATTAATATATATTATAGTCTAATTGTTTTACATGCTGTGTTAATTTCTTCTGTGGAGAAGTGATTCAGCCACACACACACCCCAACTCGTTCTTAGACTGCCTCCTCATTTTGGTCACCACAACTCACTGAATAGAGTTCCCTATGCTAACCAGAAGGTCTGCATCGTTATGTATTTTACTCAAAGTAGTATACATACGTCGGTCCCAGTCTCTCAGTACGTCCCCTCCTTCCCTCCTCGGTAACCATGAATCTGTTCTCAACGTCTAAATTTTTCTAAATTCCACATATAAAAGTGAAAGTGAAAGTGAAGTCGCTCAGTCACGTCCGACTCTTTACGACCCCATGGACTGTAGCCTACCAGGCTCCTCCGTCTGTGGGATTCTCCAGGCAAGAGTACTGGAGTGGGGTGCCATTTCCTCCTCCAGGAGATCTTCCCAACCCAGGGATTGAACCCAGGTCTCCCACATCGCAGGCAGATGCTTTACCATCTAAGCCACCAGGGAAGGTCACATATAAGCAATATTAAATATTTGTTTCTATCTTTCTAAATTACTTCACACTGGATGACAGTCTCTAAATTCATCCAAGTCTCTACAAAATGGCTCTATTTTGTTCCATTTATTGCCTGAGTAATATTCCATTGCATATATGTACAGTATCCATTCCTCTCTAGAAGGATATTTGGGTTGTTTCCCTATCCCAATATTGTAAATAGTGCTGTGAAAAACATCAGGGTGGATGCATCCTTTCCAATTATGGTTTTCCCCAGATACATGTCTAGGAATGGGACTGCTGAGTCACATGGTAACTCTATTTTCAGTTTTTTAAGAACCTCCACACAGTTCTCCACAGTGGCTATACCAATTTACATTCCCACCAACAGTCTAGGGGGGTTTCCTTTTCTCCACACAATCTCCAGCATTTATTTGTAGATTTTTTTGATGATGGCCACTCTGACCCATGTGGCATGAAATCTCATTTAATTTTTCATTTGCATTTCTCTAACAATTAGCAGTGTTGAGTATCTTTTCATGTGCTTTTTGGCCATCAATATGTCTTCTTTGGAGAAATGTCTACTTGGACTTCCTGCCACTTTTTCACTGGGTTGTTTTTTGATATTGAGCTACATGAGCTGTTTGTATATTTTGGAGATTAATCCCTTGCTGGTTGCTTCATTTGAAAATATTTTTTCCCATTCTGAGGGTTGTCTTTTTGTTTTATTTATGGTCTCCTTTACTGTGCAAAAGATTTTAAGTTTAATTTGCTTCCATTTATTTCTTTCTATTTTCATTACTTTAGGTCATGGATTGAAAAAGATTTTGCTGCAATTTATGTTTATAGTATCCAGCATTACAGGCCTCCCAGGTGGGTTAGTATGTAAAGAATCTGCCTGCAACGAAGGGGACTTGGGTTTAATCCCTAGGTTGGGAAGATCCCCTGGGGGAAGGTATGGTGACCCACTCCAGGATTATTGCTTGGAAAATCCCATGGACAGAGGACCCAGCGGGCTACAGTCCACAAAGTCCCAAAGAGGGGTATATCACTGAAGTGACCGAGCATGCATGCATGCCCACATCTAACCTTACATTATGGTCTTTAATCCATTTTTGAGTTTATTTTTGCATGGTATTAGGGAGTGTTCTAATTTCATTCATTTACATGTAGCAGTCCAGTTTTCCCAGCAATACTTATCGAAGAGACAGTATTTTCTCTATTGTATATTCTTGCCTCCTGTGTCATAGATTAGGTGACCACAGGTGAGTGGGCTTTCTCTTCTGTTCCACTGACCTGTATTTGCTTTCATGCCAATACCATACAGTTTTGATCACTGTAACTCTGTGGTATAGTCTGAAGTCAGGGCGTTTGATTCTTTCAACTCTGTTTTTCTTTCTCAAGATTACTTTGGATATTTGGGTTCTTTTGCATTTCCATACAAATCGTAGATTTTTTTTCTAATAATCTGCCTCCCACTTTCTAGTTTCTCATGTCCTGTAAGTGTACACATTCTTATTTTAAAACAACACACAAGCTAGACAGACTAGGTAGATACTGCAAAAATAATGTTCCAGAGTTAGGGATTCCCTGGTGTCTCTCAGAGAAGGAAATGGCAACCCACTCCAGTGTTCTTGCCTGGAGAATCCCAGGGAGAGAGGAGCCTGTCAGGCTACAGCCCCAAGGGTGGCAAGAGTTGGAGATGATGCAGCAACAGAACCGCCACCAGTGTGGACTTGTTTGGGGAGATCTGGCCCATCAGCAGCTGGACCAGGTGGTCTGCTCGAGCAATGCATTTTTCTAGGTTTCCTTGTGTGGAAAAAGTGACAGCTCTCCAATCAATCTTTCCTTCCCTGCAGGGCACATTCTTGGTTACTTCCAAAGCAGAGAAAGGAGACAGACAAGAATGCCTACCAACCAAAACAGCTGCCTTAATTTCTTTAAGACTCACCTAGAGCAAGTTAGAGAACAATGTTTACACTTATAAAGTTTCTATGAAAAGAAAACAAAACCATAACTTAATTTTGGAATTCATTTTCTAGAATTATCTTAATTCTTTCCTATGGATAATGTTTAAAGGGAAACTATTGCCAACAATGATTTAGAAAATGAATAGGAATTTATATTAATCAAGTTAATAACTCCTTCTATATAGAAATCAGAATTGTATGTGAAAATCTTTCCATAGTTGGAAAAAAATAACAAAACAGTAAGATGTTTTAAAATGTTTTCTGTAATGTAGAGTGTGTCAGTTGTGCAGATACTCTGTTTTTGTAAAAAATTTAAAATGTATATATGGGGGAAGGACATGGGAAGGCATAATCAGGGACTTTGGGATAGACACTACACATTGCTATATTTAAAATGGATAACTAACAAGGAAGTACTATATAGCACAGAGAACTCTGCTCAATGTTATGTGGCAGTTTGGATAGAAGGGGAGTTTGGAAAAAAATGGATACTCCTATATGTATGACTGAGTCCCTTTGCTGCCTGCCTGAAACTATCACAACATACTAATCACCTATACTCCAATACAAAACAAAAAGTTGAAAAAAATAAAAATACATGTTTAATGATGAAAATTAATTGTTTAATCATACCCCATGAACAGTATGAAAAGGCAAAAAGATAGGACACTGAAAGGTGAACTCCCCAGGTCGGTAGGTGCCCAATATGCTACTGGAAATCAGTGGAAAAATAACTCCAGAAAGAATGAAGGGATGGAGCCAAAGCAAAAAAAAAAAAAAACACCCAGTTGTGGATGTGACTGGTTATAGAAGCAAGGTACAATGTTGTAAAGAGCAATATTGCATAGGAAAATGGAATGTTAGGTCCATGAATAAAGGTAAATTGGAAGTGGTCAAATAGGAGATGGCATGAGTAAACATCAACATTTTAGGAATCAGTGAACTAAAATGGACTAGAATAGGTGAATTTAACTCAGATGACCATTATATCTACTACTGTGGGCAGGAATCCCTTAGAAGAATGGAGTAGCCATCATACTCTTTAAAAAAGAATCCATAATGCAGTACTTGAGTGTAATCTCAAGAACGACAGAATGATCTCTGTTTGCTTCCAAGGCAAACCATTCAATATCACGGTAATCCAAGTCTATGCCCCAACCGGTAATGCTGAAGAAGCTGAAGTTGAACGGTTCTATGAAGACCTACAAGACCTTCTAGAACTAACACTCAAAAAAGATCTCCTTTTCATATTAGGATACTGGAATGCAAAACTAGGAAGCCAAGAGATACCTGGAGTAAAAGGCAAATTCGAACTTGGAGTACAAAATGAAACAGGACAAATACTATCAGAGTTTTGCCAAGAGAACACACGTAGCAAATGACCTCTTCCAACAACATAAGAGAAACTCTATATGTGGACATCACCAGATGGTCAACACTGAAATCAGATTGATTATATTCTTTGCAGTCAAAGATGGCAAAGCTCTATACAGTCAGCATAACCAAGAAGAGGGCTAGCTGAGGCTCAGATCATGAACTCCTTATTGCCAAATTCAGACTTAAACTGAAGAAAGTAGGGAAAACCACTAGACCACCCAGGTATGACCTAAATCAAATCCCTTATGATTATACAGTGAAAGTGACAAAAGAGTCAGGGGATTATATCTACTAGAAATATGGAAGGAGGTTCATGACATTGTTCAGGAGGCAGTGATCAAGACCATCCCCAAGAAAAAGAAATGCAAAAAGGCAAAATGGTTGTCTGAGGAGGGCTTACAAATAGCTGAGAAAACAATGGAAGTGAAAGGCAAAGGAGAAAAGACATATCCACTTGAATGCAGAGTTCTAAAGGATACCAAGGAGAGAAAAGAAAGCCTTCCTCAGTGATCAATGCAAAGAAATAGAGGAAAACAATAGAATGGGAAAGACTATAGATATTTTCAAGAAATTAGAGATACCAAGGGAATATTTCATTCAAAGATAGGCACAGTAAAGGACAGAAATTGTAGGGACATAAGCAGAAGATATTAAGAAGAGGTGGCAAGAATACACAGAAGAACTGTACAAAAAAGATCATTATGACCCAGGTAACCATGATGGTGTGATCACTCACATAGGCCCCGACATCCTGGAATATGAGTCAAGTGGGCTTTAGGAAGCATCATTACGAACAAAGCTGGTGGAGGTGATGGAATTCCAGCTGAGCTATTTCAAATCCTAAAGATGATGCTGTGAAAGTGCTGCACTCAATATGCCAGCAAATTTGGAACACTCAGCAGTGGCCACAGGACTCAAAAAGGTCAGTCTTCATTTCAATCCCAAAGAAAGGCAATGCCAAAGAATGTTCAAACTACCACACAATTGCATGTATCTCTCACGCTAGTAAAGTAATGTTCAAAATTCTCCAAGCCAGGCCTCACCAGTTGGTGAACTGTGAAATTCCAGATGTTCAAGCTGGATTTAGAAAATGCAGAGGAATCAAAGATCAAATTGCCAATATCCACTGAATCATTGCAAAAGAAAGAGAGTTCAAGGAAAACATCTACTTCTGCTTTATTGACTATTTCAAAGCATTTGACTGTGTGGAGCACAACAAACTGTGGAAAATTCTTAAAGAGATGGGCCTACCAGACCACCTGACCTGCCTCCTGAGAAATCTGTATGCAGGTCAAGAAGCAACAGTTAGAACTGGACATGGAATAATAGACTGGTTCCAAATTGGGAAAGGTGCATGTCAAGGCTATTTACTGTCACCCTGATTATTTAACTTATATGCCGAGTACATCATATAAAATGCTGGGCTGGATGAAGTATAAGCTGGAATCAAGATTACCAGAAGAAATATAAATAACCTCAGATATGCAGATGACACCACCCTTATGGCAGAAAGTGAATTAAAACTAGAATCTCTTGATGAAAGTAAAAAGAGGAGATTTAAAGCTGACTTCAAACTCAACATTCACAAAACTAGGATAATGGGTCCCATCACTTAATGGCAAATAGATGAGGAAACAGTGAGAGACTTTATTTTCTTGGACTCCAAAATCACTGCAGATGGTGATTGAAGCCATGAAATTAAAAGATGCTTGCTCCTTGGAAGGAAAGCTATGGCCAATCTAGACAGCATATTAGAAGGCAGAGACATTACTTTGCCAACAAAGCTCCATCTAGTCAAGGCTATGATTTTTCCAGTTGTCATGTATGGATGTGAGAGTTGGACCATAAAGAAAGCTGAGTGCTGAAATATTGATGCTTTTGAACTGTGGTGTTGGAGAAGACTCTTGAGAGCCCCTTGGACTGCAAGGAGATCCAACCAGTCCACCCTAAAAGAGATCAGTCGTGGGTGTTCACTGGAAGGACTGATGCTGAAGCTGAAACTCCAGTACTTTGGCCACCTGATGCAAACAACTGATTCATTGGAAAAGACCCTGATGCTGGGAAAGATTGAAGGCTGGAGGAGAAGGGGACGGCAGTGATGATGGTTGGAGTGCATTACCGACTCGATGGATATGAGTTTGTGCCAGCTCTGCAAATCTGTGATGGACCGGAAGCCTGCTGTAGTCCACGGGGTCAGAAAGTATTGGACATTACTGAGCGACTGAACTGACTGAATTGTCAATAAATAGTACAATTCTTCTTTCCTTTGAACAGTGATATAACTCCCTGAGAGTCAGATGCTACTAACTGATTTATTTTTTTAGAAGTTCAGGAAGATTGAATATTTCAAGTTAACACTGAAAAACTACTATGTCTTTAAAACTAAAAATGAACTGATGAAACATGGATGATATTGTTGTACTTGCTTTTTAAATAATATTTCAGATACTTAAGAGTTATTAATATATAAAATGAAATTAAGAGTGTATTTCAAATAATTTCCATTTATTCTGGCCTTTTTTGCTTCTTGATAAAATTGTAGATTTTTCTTTATAATGTATAGTGTTTTAACATTTTATGTGTATTCTATATGTGTATTTTTATGTGACCAATCCTACTTTGTTTTCATTTTTACTTTTGGCCTTTTTTATTGGAGGATGATTGCCTTGCAGTCTTGTGTTGGTTTCTGCCGTATTTCGACATGAATCAGCCACAGGTGTACACACGCCGCCTCCTTCCTGAACCCTGCTCTCATCTCTTCCCCATCCCCCTAGGTAGTCACAGAGCACTGGGTTGAGCTCCCTGTCACAGAGCAAATTCCCACTTGTTATCCAGTTGATATACGGTAATGTGTATGTTTCCATGCTCGTCTCTCAATTTGTCCCACCCTCTTCTTCCCTTACATGTCCATGAGTCTGTTCACTTTGTCTGACTGTCCACTGTTGCCCTGCAAAGAGGTCCATCAGTGTCATCTTTCTAGACTCCATATGCATGCACTAATAGACAGTCGTCATCTCTGTGACTTTCCTCAGGCTGTACCATAGGCTATAGGTTCATCCACCTCATTAGGATGGACTCAAACGTGTTCCTTTTTACAGCTGAGTAATATTCCACTGTATATGTATACCACATTTCTATATCCATTCATCTGTCAATGTACTGTTATGTAGGAAATCTATTGTTATTTCTTAAAAACTAACTTTTAATTTACATATTATAAAAACACAACTAAAAAGTTGAATTCTAATAATTTCTATTGATCTCTCTTCAGTATGTGTATATGTTTGTGAGACAACATCTTGTGCAAAATGATTATTTTGTCTTCTTTTCTACAATGGTTTGACTACTTCTTCACATCTTACTTCAATTATTTGACACTTCAATATGTGATTTAAGATTTTTTAACTGGCATTTTATATCATTTAATCCTGGACTTTATTATTCTTCAAATCCCAATCTATTATTTTACCTCCCTAAAATATGTACAAAGTATCACCTTTTTTATTAGTCTTACATTTTAATTTTTTTTTAAGTTCTATTATAAATGCTCCTTCTTTTCTTGTTTGATACTGTTTCCAAATCATACATTCAGATATATTAAATATTTTAATATTACTTTATTTTCTTATTTCATTTTCATTTCAATATTAAACCAAGACAAATAATTATTCATAGAAGTAACAGAAGTTTCAAAGAAAAGTAGCAGTTTTAACACATTAAGTGGATTGTTAAGCAGCTGATGCTAGATCTACTGAAATTCTAATAAAATTAAATTTTATTTAATTCTCAAATATAGTACTTTAACACATTCATTGCTCTACACTACTTATTTTAGAGATCCCATTCTAACGCATAACAAAAACATTAATATTTGTTGCAAATTTTGAAAATATTTTTATATTATCTGTGAAACTATTTGACCATGATGATCTAATTTAATGTTATATGATTTTTCAGCAATCAGAATGCTTACAAAGGAGAAAATTTAATCTACACATTTCCTTACACATAATGATATTTTATTGTAAAAAAATCTAGTAATGTTATTTGAAAAGAACATTGTCACCTATCAGCTTTTATTTTGTGTTTTCAACACGATATATTTTTAAGAGACAAGTTCTGCAGATTGGATTCAAATCCTAGCAATGTCATATCCTTGCTCTCAGACCTTGGGAAACATTATTCAAACTTTCTGTGTCTCAATTTCCTCATTATTAAAGTATAAATAATAGCAATGACTGAATCACACACATATTATGACTATTAAGTAGTAAGACATATATTTTTTAGGACAAGGCCAGGTATACAAGCTATTACATAATTATTTACTAAAAATAAGTAAATAAGTTTAAATCAGTTTGAGAATATATTAACAGTTTAAGGGGACTCTGAAAAACTCAATGCCTTGCTCAGTATATCTAAGATATCTAAAATAATGCACTCGTACTATCACACACATGAGCTTTAAACAGGGAGGATATTTTACCTTCTCTTAGTCCATAAGAATCTGAACTAAAGTATTTGAAAATTAATCAGTATCTAAAGGTTTTTAACTTTTTTTCTGTAGATATATTGTTTATTATAATTCATATTTTAAAATATTAACATTAATGTTCTATAGATACATTGTTTTATTATAATACTGTTAATCAAAACTAATAATATTAATTATAATACTATTAATACTATTATAATACTAATAAAATAGTTAAAAAGTGAAATGGATTTTGGACCTTTTCTGTAGACATATTGTTTTATTATGCTATGATTTATTTCACTGCTACTACTATTATACTAATATGTGATAATATATTAATGTCATAACTATAATATTATTTTTATAGATATATTAATACTATTAATATTATAATGTTAGATATTGTTTTATTATCTCTCTCTCTTCTACTATATTTTCAAATAAGATATAATTGATATATAACATGGTAGTTTCAGGTTCACAAAGTAATAATTTCATAAATGTATATGTTGCAAAATGATCACCATAGTATGTCTTACTAACATCTAACTCCATACACAGTTACAGTTATTTTCTACTGATGAGTTTTAAGATATACTCTCTTTACCAACTTTCAAATATATAATACAGTATATTTGTATTACCTGGAAAATTCCATGGATGGAGGAGCCTCATAGGCTACAGTCCATGGGGTTGCAAAAAGTCAGACATGACTGAGCGACTTCACTTTCACTTTCATATGTATTACATATAGGCACCATACTGAACGTTACATCCCCATGATTTATTTATATAATACTGGAAATCTATACCGTTTGACCCTCATCGCTTTTCCCACCCCTTATCTCCAGCCTCTAGCAACCACCGAACTACTATAATCTGTATCTATTAAATGCTTTTATTTTTTGGTAAGATTCCACAGGTAAGGGAGATCATATGATATTTGTCTTTCTCTTACATCATTTAGGATAGTGCCCTTAAGACCCATCCGCATTGCTGAAAATGGCAGGCTTTCTTCTTTCTTATGGCTGACTAACAGCCCTGTGTGTGTGTATGTGTGTGCACACACCACATCTTCTTTATCAATTTAACCACTGCTGGCAAGACTGTCACCTTGTTTGGGCTACTGCAAATAATGCTTCAATGAACACAGGACTACAGATATCCATTAGTTCGTTTCCTTCAGATAAGCATTCAGAATAATTGCTTTATCTCGATAGTTCTATTTTTAACTTTTTGATGAAATTGTTTTCCATAGTGGCTGCAACAATTTACATCCCCATCTATAAAGCACAAAGGCTCCCTTTTCTTCATATTTTCACCAATATTATTTCATGTCTCTTCAAAGCAGCTATTCTAACAGGTGTCAAATGATACTTCACAGAGGACATGATTTACATCTCCCTGATGATCTGTAATGTTGAGCATATTTTCATGTTCTTGTTGGTCATGTGTATGGGTTTTCTTGAAAAATATCTAGCCAGATACTCTGTTTATTTTAAAGTCAGGTGGTTTGGTTTTTGTTGTTTTTATTGTTGAGTGGTGTGAGTTGTTTGTAAATTTTGGACATTAACCACCCTTATCTGATCAGCTTGCAAATACCTCCTCCCGTTTAGTAAGCTGTCTTTTCATCTCGATGATGGTTTTATTTGCTGTGCAGAAGGTTATAAGGTTGATGTAGTTTATATTTACTCATATTTGCTTCTGCTGCCTTTGTTTGCAGTGTTAAATAAAAAAATTCATTACCAAAACTGATGTCAACCTCATCAACTATGTTTTACTTTAGGAGTTTTTCAGTTTCAGAACTTACATTCAGTTTGATTCTTTTGTACGCAGTTCTCTAGCTTTCACAACACTATTTGAGAGGTTTTTCCCATTGCATATTCTTATCCTCATAGTAGGTTTATTGTCCATAAAACGTGGATTTGTTTCTGGGCTCTCTATTCTGTCCCAGTGATCTATGTGCCTTTTCTCGGTGCCACTACCATGCCGCTCTGATTATGACACTGCTGCCCAGCCAGTCATGTCTGACTCTTTGCAACCCCATGGACTGCAGCAGGCCAGACTTCCCTGCCCTTCACCGTCTCCCAAAGCTTGCCCAGACCCATGTCCACTGAGTCAGTGATGCCCCCAACCATCTCATCCTCTGTCGTCCCCTTCTCCTGCCTTCAATCCTGCCCAGCATCAGGGTATTTTTCAATGAGCCAGCTCTTTGCATCAGGTGGCCGAAGTATTAGAGCTTCAGTTTCGGCATCAGTCCCTTCAATGAATATTCAGGGTTGATTTCCTTTGGGATTGACTGGTTTGATCTCCTTGCTGTCCAAGGGACTCTCAAGAGTCTTCTCCAGTCCTACAGTCTGAAGGCATCAATTTGACACTCAGCCTTTTTTATGGTCTAACTCTCATATCCATACCTGACTACTGGAAAAACCATAGTGATGATTGTATGAACCTTTGTCAACAAAGTGATGTTTCTGCTTTTCAAGATAAATTTAACTTTGGAATAATTCTAACATCATAGGTTCAAGAAAAGTTATTGATATTTGTTTTGGTTTGCCTTTTCTTGTCATAAATTTTAAAAATATGACATTCCAACTTTCTTACATATCAGTGTTGAAATCGTTGTATTTTTTTTTTAATTTTGAAGAAATATATACAAATATATAGGTATATAGCATGAAAATGACATAGCATGGAAATAAAAGTAATGCCCTTGTAGCTACTGGGCAATTTAAGCAAGATGGTGATATTAATATTGTTGAAGATTTGGGTGTACTCCTCCATCAAGTTCATACCTTCACAGGTAACCATGATTCTAAACTTGAGTCTCTACCATTCCCTTACTTTTATCCATAGTTTTATTATATGCATATATATCCGTAGCAATATATTGTCAGTGGGACTTGTCAGGATAATATATACTTATATCTGTTAGACAAACTATTTTCCTAAGAAATTTTTCAACATTTATGATCTTAAGTACTACTATGGGACTTTCATATTAATATATAAAACTAATGTTAAAAAACACCATAGTGAATATAAAAGTTACATTTACTAAGCTTTGAAAATGTCAAAAATCATGTTTACTTTACTGCTTATGTGATTATTAGATTCACAGCATGAATTCTAGAAAAATGAATTATGCTTTAAAATCAGTTTAACAAAATAAAAAAATAATTGTCCTAATTATTTGTCTTCTATTATACTAATACAGTAAATGTAATAAGTCTTTGTTTATATCTAGATATATTACTAATTAGAGGGTTGCATGTTACTTTCTTTTCTACTAATGCATTTCATTTCATAACTAAAAGTTGTCTTTTTACTATTTTGATAACTTTGATATTCAATTCTCACCAAACTCTCTCTGAAAAGCTACTTATATTTTACTCTCACAATCCTTCTAAATCTATTCTAATATTTAGAAGCATCACTAATGGCTATTCCTTTCCATTTCACCCAATTAATTACATCTTCCCTTTTGGATCATTACATTTGATTCTCTAGCCTTCTTTTATTTCATTGTCCATTTATCTTTATCTCTGCATGCTTAACTCAAGCTCCCCAAACTGCTCCCCTCACTTTATATAATAGCCAGCTACTTGGTCTTTCTCTGTACACTCCTTAACCCCTGAAATGCACTGCTTTTGTAGAGGCAAAGTGATTTTTTTTCAAAACAAATTTTAAGAAGTTCTCATCTATTATTTAAGCCTTCTGAAGCTTTACCAGCACATTTAAAACACATAACCTTACATTACGCGGCTGTCACTTACTTCTCTGACTGCATCTCTTTCCAATACTCCTTTACCACTATAATCTAGTCCCATTAGCAGTGCATTTATAGTCCTTGATGAATCCAATATAATTCTTACTTTAAAGCCTTTAATATATTGTTTTTCATTTGCCTATAAGAGTCTTCCTTATAAATCTTAATGCTGACACCCTCATGTTGTTTGACCTCAGCTTAAATGCCACCTCCGCAGAGTTCTTCTCTAATCCCCATATCTAAAATAGCCACCTAATCATTATTCACATTGCAATCACATTCACTCACTTATTTTAAATTCTCTGGAAAACACATGCTTCTATTTGATTTTTTATTGATTATTTTATAAGCTTATATACCTATTTATTACTTACACATGTTACAATTAATAAAGGGTTTTTAACTTGGAAGATATATATTACTTTTTAAACAAAGACTAATATGAAGTAATTAAGGACAATGGAAACTGAATGATTCTGCAAGTAGACAATGTTGATTAAAATAGTATTTACCTTAGTTTGTGTTGTAATTCCTCTTATCCTCATATGTAATAACAAATAATCGAAAATCCTACTACTTAAAAGGCTTACTTATTACTTATAATGTTCTAATCACCTTTTAAAGAACTTTGCATGTGGTAACACATTTTAACCTCAAATCAATAAATGAAGTAACTATTAACATCATCCCAATTTTACAAATAGGAAACTGAGGTACAGAGATACTTAGTAATCTGCAAAACTACTAAATGACAGAGTCAAAGGTTAAATGCAGGCAGTCAGACTCCAGAATTTAAACAATATAACTAATCTGTCTTTACATGTATATTTGGCTAATACTCCTAGTTCCATGATCTTTAAATGTTAAAAGCTTTCTATATGATTTCTTCAAACCCCTAAATATTTCTATTTTCTCATTCTCTGGGCAACTCAAGCTAGTGCAGGTTGTTTCCCCTTTTCTCTCGATTTTCCTATCCTGCTTCTTTGCTTTGATATAACTTGATTTGGTAGCTTCAGTGGGTTTGCACACACACACACACACACACACACCACACACACACATGCAGACACACACAGGCTGTCTTCCTCAAAATGAAACTTAACAATGCTGAAAAGCCACGAACCATGCATGTGGAATAATTATTCTCTTCAATTTAGGAGAAAAGAGAGACATAAAGAGTTAAGTAATTTGGCCAGGAGGTGAATTCACGTCTTCTTTTATCTCCAGTCAGTCTCTCTTAGTGACTATACTGCAGTGGGCAGGTAAAACTTGTAAAAAATATAGTTAATTAAACGTACCAGGAAGAATAAATACACATATTACCAATTTTCATATATATGAATCTATATGATACATGTATGTGTATATTTGTGTGTATATATAAAATATATAACGTATACATTGAGTAGGATACTTTAATGTCTCTTTCACTCTTTGAGCGATCAGGCAGACAAGAGATAAATGAATTTGAACACTTACATCTCAAACCTTAAACACTACATAGGAAAACCATTAGCCAGACTCATCAATAAAAAGAGAGAACACACACACACAAAAAAAATCAGAAATGAAAAAGCAGAAGTTAAAACTGACACTACAGAAATATATACTGTAAACAACTTTCTGCCAATAACATGGAACAATTCCCGGAAATGTGTGATCTAAAGACCAAACAAGGAAGACATAGAAAATATGAACAGGACAATCACCAGAACTTAAATTGAGTCAGTAATTAAAACATAAAAACACCTAACAAACCAAAGTTCAGGACCAGATGACATTACCGAGGAATTTCAACAAAAGTTTAGAGAAGATTTAATATCTACATATCTCAAAGAATTCCAAAAATGCATAGGAAGGAGTACTTCTGAACTCATTCTAAGAAGCCGGTATCACCCTGATACCAAAACTAGACAAAGATATCACAAATAAAAAAAGAAAATTACAGGCCAGTATCACTGATGAACATAGACATAGATTTCCTCAACAAAATATTAGAAAACTGAATTCAACAATACATTAAAATGATCATATACCAAGATCCAGTGAGACTTATAACAGAGACCCATGGATTTTTCAAATCAGTGAATTAATTAATGTGACATACTATATTAAAAGTGAGGACTAAACACTATATATATCTATCTCAATAGATGCAGAAAAATATTTTATAAAGTTCAATATCAATTAATAGCAAAAAACTACAGAAGTTTGGCATAGAGTTACCATATCTCAACATAATAAAGACCACATATGACAAGCCCACCACTAACATCACACTCAACAAAAATTTGAAAGCATTTCCTCTAAGATCAGGAATAAGACAAAGGTCTCAACTCTCGCCACTTTTATTTAACATATTATAGTTTTACTGTAATCATTTATTTGGTATACTTGTTCCGCAGTTTCCGGGTTGTCTACTCTGTGGCTCTGTGGTGGGGCTGATGGCAACCTCCTGCGAGAGGGCTCATGCCACACGCCGCACGTCCAAGGCCTGCAGCGAGAGCCTCTGCCCCATGGCAGGCCGCTGCTGCCCTTCGCAGCTTCAGGAGACACGCGGGCCCTTGCTCAGTCCCTGTGGGGACTCTGGGTCCTGGTGTGCACAAAGCTGAGAGAAGAGAGGCGAAAGGCAAAGGAGAACAGGGAAGGTATACCCATCTGAATGCAGAGTTCCAGGGAACAGCAAGGAGAGAGAAGAAAGCCTTCCCCAGTGACCAAAGAGAAGAAACAGAGGAACACGTACAATTGGAAAGACTAGAGATCTCTTCAAGATAACAAGGGAATATTTCATGCAAAGATGGGCACAATAAAGGACAGAAACGGTATGGCTAATAGAAGCAGAAAATATTCAGAAGAGGTGGCAAGAATATAGAAGAAATATGCAAAGAAATCTTTATGATCAGACTCACAATGGTGTGATCACTCACCTAGAGCCAGACATCCTGGAATGCTAAGTCAAGTGGGCCTTAAGAAATAGCACAACCAACAAAGCTAGTGAAGGTGATAGGATTCCAGTTGAGCTCTTTTAAATCCTAAAAGATGATGCTGCACTCAATATGCCAGGAAATTTGGAATGGGATGGTACTGGCACAAAAATAGATACATAAATCAGTGGAACAGAACAGACAGCCCAGAAAGAAAACTCACATGCTTATGGTCAATTAATCTATGATAAGGGGTATACAATAGAAACAAGACAATCTCTTCATTAAGTAGTGCTGGGAAAACTAGACAGTTACATGTAAAAGAATGAAATCAGAACAATGTCTAATTTCAAATACAAAAGTAAACTGAAAATCCATTAAAGACCTATATGTAAGACTGGAAAGCCTAAAACTTTTAGAAGAAAACATAGGTCAAACACTCTTTGAGATAAATCATAACAATATTTTTTGTATATATCTTCTCAGCCAAGGGAAACAAAACTGAAAATAATCAAATGAGATGATATCAAACTAAAAATTTTTTGCAGAGCAAAGGAAATCATGAACAGGACAAAAATGTCTACTGAATTGGATAAAATATTTGAAATGATATATCCAATAGTGGTTGATATTTAAAAGATATAAAGAACTCAATTTCAAGAAAAGAAATATTCCAATTAAAAGATAGGCAAAGGGCCTGAATAGACATTCTCTGAAAGAAGATATCCAGATGGCCTACAGGTGCAGGAAAAGATGCTCAACATCATTAATCATCAGAGAAATGCAAATTAAGGCCATAGTGAGATATTACATCATACCTTTCAGAATGGCTATCATCAAAAAGACCACAAATAGGAAATGTTGGCTAGAATGTGGAGAAAAGGAAAACATAAATCACTGTTGTTTGAAATACAAACTGGTATAGACATCAGAGAAAAGAGGATGGAGGCTTACCCACAAACTGAAAAGTGAAACTCCATATGACCCAGCATTTCCACTCCTGGGTATCTAACACCAAAAATGAGAATGTTAATTTGAAAATACATACGCACCATGATGTTCATAGCGTCATTATTTATAACTGACAAATATGGAAATAGGGATGCAACCTGAGGGTACATTAACAAACACATGGATAAAGACCCAAGGTGCATATATGTGTGTGTATGTGTAATGGGAGACTTACTCAGCCATAGGGAAGAGCAAAGTTTAATGATTTGCAATCACATACATGGACTTGGGTGGTATTATGCTAAGTGAATTAAGTCAAAGAAAGAGAAATACTGTATGGAATCAATAATGTGTGGAATGTAAAATAATAAAACAAGCTAGTAAATATAACAACAACAACAGAATCACAGACATAGAGAACAAAATAGTGGTTATGAATGAGGCCAGAGAAAGAGGAACAGACATGATAGAGACAGAAGATTAAGAGGTGCAAACTACTATGTATAAAACAAATAAGCTACAAGACTATAAACACAGGGAACACAGCCAATATTTTAGAATGATTATACACAGAAGTGTTACTCATTTAGTCCTGCTCGACTCTTTGTGGAATTCTCCAGGAATTCGCCATGGGATTCTCCAGGCAAAATACTGGAGTGGGTAACCATTCCCTTCTCCAGGGGATCTCCCCAACCCAGGATCGAACCCAGGTCTCCTGCATTGCAGGTGGATTCTTTACAGTCTGAGCCACAAGAATATATAGTATAGCAAAGGGAATACAGCCAATATTTTATAATGATTATAAACAGAATATGAATTTAAAATTTGTGAATCACTATGTTGTATGCCTGAAACATATAATATTGTAAAACATCTGTACCTCAATAAAAAAGGAAAAATACAGGGGAAACAAATATATTTATATGCTGTTTTCACATATATGAGAACATATTCATTTTAATAAATGTATTCATATACAAATGTATATGATTTACATATATTTTATATATGTATATATGCACAAATATATGTGTATATGAACATGAGTGTGTGTTCAGTCATATTTGACTCTTTGAGACCCATGGAGTGTAACTGCCAAGCTCCTCTGTTCATGGAATTTTCTAGGCAAGAATACTGGAGTGGGTTTCCATTTTCTACTCCAATATGTGTATATATATACCCATTATATATATATATATATATGTACATACACACACATATATATATAGTGAGAGATTTTAATGTCTCTCACTTTTTTAAAGATCAGACAAAAAATAACAGCTTGAATGAATAGTTATATCATAAAATTTAAGTCCTATGAAGAAAAGTTTTATTTAGCATGACCTAGTTATTAATATAGTATATATCAAGTCTCTTGGAAAGACTTAAGCCTTAAGTGTAGAAATAGTATAAGCCATATTGTATAAAAACAAAGCAATAAAATTGAAATTAACCACAAAACAATACACCCAAACCATTTCTAACTATTTGGAAAGGGTGAAAATAACACTTCTGGAAGTGGCTCTACAGCTTACGAAAGTATAACTACTGTAGTGCTCACTATTTTTCAAAAAGTAATAGAGACTGCTATCTAGAGAATAACTGAATTCAAGCTATACAAATGGAGAAACCAGTGTATGCTTACAAATTTCATTACAGAGGATGGAATTATGGACATTAACACACACACATCTTTATACTCAAAATAAAAAGGAAAATATATAAACAGGGCTAGAGCTAAATTAAAAATAATTCTTAATGGATTACTTTTAAGATTTAGTTTATTTTTAAAAATCCAATAATAAATGGACAAGCTGTGATAGTTAACATTATATGTTAACTTGATTAGCAAAGGGACGTTCAGGCGTTTGGTGAAATATTGTTCCATATGTGTCCATGAGGATATTTCTGGATAAGCCTGATAATTCATTGACTTGAGTAAAGCAGATTGTCTTAATGTGGGTAGCCCTCACCCAATTAGTTGAAGGACAAATAGAACCAAAAAGCTAATCCTCCCACAAATGAGAATGCCTCCTACCTGAAAGTCTTCCATCCTCTCCCAGTCCATGTCCGATGGACATTTATCCTCTTGTCTTCCCATTTAAACTGATTATACTGAGGGTTCCCCTGGGTCTGCACCTTATTGGGTTACAGATTTGGGGACTCCATGATCTCTGTAACTGAATGAACCCATACCTATTTCTCTATTTATCTATGTATCTATCAATATCTGTGGAGGGGGGAAGGTGGGAGAAAGAGAGAGGGAAAGAAAGAAGGAAAGGAAGAAAGAGAGAAAAGAAGGGAAAAAGAAAGTGACTACAGCTGTTATATCTCTGGAGAGACCATATTAATACAGAGTTTTATTTCAAGAGTAGTTTTGGAGAAATAGGATTTTACAGATGAGTGTTCTGAATTAGTTCTCAGGTTTTTGGAATTGATCTGTAATGCGATTAAATTTAAAAACACTAATGACTCTATTTCCAATAGTAGAGAGAGCACTCATAGTCCACTGTGCAATCTGTCAATAGATATTTTCAAAATACTTGAACTGGGTAGTCACAATCAACCACTCATGAGCAGCAAGGAACTGGATAACTGTGTAATGATACTTTCACACATTTCTGGAAAACTAACAAATATAATGAAATTGGCTGTTTATTTCTACTGTCACTGGACAGAATGAAGAAATAAAAAGATGACCTCAGAGGTCTGAATTCCCACCTAAGGCATCAAAAAAAGAAGAAGAAGAAGAAGAAGAAGAAGAAGAAGAAGAAAATAACCTGAGGCTTCTGTGAGTGCACAGAAGCACTAGTAGTGACTGGTGTGTTGGGGGGACAGTGGGGAGAATAAGAAAGGGCAATGCAGGAGTGAAGAGAAGGGAGGAAGGAGGAAGAGCAGGAGAAAATGAACTGAAAATGCCCATCAAGTGTAACTATCACATAAGCCACTGAATATAATCCTTGATCCATTAACTAATATGTTTATTGCCATACTGTTAAACCCAAATTATTTAAATATTAGGTGAAATTTACCCAAAATGAAATTTGAGCTAGCAGGGGAAATGTTAGTGATAAGCCATTCCATCTGACCATAATTAACTGTCTGTGGCAGTTACATGGGTTTCCCTGACGGCTCTATCATAGCAAATTCAGTTTGTGGAAATAAAACCAAATAAACCAATTAAACTATGACCTATATACTTTCTTTGTCAGGCATCTATACAACTTTATATAATTTATTATTATGAATTCACATTCATATAATTCATATTATGACAAAAGGTTTGCATAGTTACAGTTTTTTCCTACTACACTTCTATTTAGTTCAAGGTTGGAGTTGGTCTTCACTCAATATCTATTTTGCACAATAAAATGACATAGAATTAAAGGATGTTAACACTAGAGGGAAATTAAAAGACACTTACTCCTTGGAAGGAAAGTTATGACCAACCTAGACAGCATATTAAAAAGCAGAGACATTACTTTGCCAACAAAGGTCCGTCTGGTCAAGGCTATGGTTTTTCCAGTGGTCATGTAGGGATGTGAGAGTTGGACTGTGAAGAAAGCTGAGCACTGAAGAATTGATGCTTTTGAACTGTGGTGTTGGAGAAGACTGTTGAGGGTGCCTTGGACTGCAGGGAGATCCAACCAGTCCATCCTAAAGGAGATCAGCCCTGGGTGTTCACTGGAAGGACTGATGCTGAAGCTGAAACTCCAGTACTTTGGCCACCTCATGCAAAGATTTGACTGATTTGAAAAAACCCTGATGCTGGGAGGGATTGGGGGCGGGAGGAGAAGGGGATGACAGAGGATGAGATGGTTGGGTGGCATCACCGACTCGATGGACATGAGTTTGAGTAAACTCCGGGAGCTGGTGATGGACAGGGAGGCCTGGCATGCTGCGATTCATGGGGTCGCAAAGAGTCGGACATGACTGAGCAACTGAATTGAACTGAGCTGAACACTAGAGGGAATTTAAGAGATTATCATTCCATTTGTCAACAACAGGTATAAATACTGAGATCTAAAGAAGCAGTGCTTTGTGAAGCCTTTATAGGAACATGTAGACGTTGCCTACATAGAGTGTGTGGTTACTACAGATGATAATACAGAAATGTCCGTTTATGAGATAGGTTGGAAATCCACCTGAAATGATAGACTGCTGGTCAGTGGCTAAGTTGTGTCCGACTCTGCAGCCCCATGAACTGCAGCATGTCAGGCTTCCTCGTCCTCCACTATCCTGATATTCATGTCCACTGATGGAGTCGGTGATGCCATCCAGCCATCTCATCCTCTGCTGCCCGCTTCTCCTCCTGCCCTCAATCTCTCCCACCATCAGGGTGTTTTTCAATGAGTCAGCTCTCTGCATCAAGTGGCTACTGGGGTTTCAGCACCAACATATGTTGGGCAATAAATCCGGTTCACAGGTAAACAGCATTCTTTCTAACCTTAATTGGAGCAGTTTCCTGCAAGTCTTAGTTGGCACTGTTTGCGGCTTTTGGTGCCATGAGCTTTGCTGTGCGTGTCTGACCATTAGAGTTTCCTCAGTAGTCACTCTCACTCTTCAAAGAAAAATGAGTCTAGAAGGCATGTGAGAGCATCACTCCAGAGAAAGCTATAGAGTCCAACCAACAGTCACAGGGATTAATATATAGGGATGAACAGAGACTTGCATGGCTCAGCACAAAATAAAGGCCAGCAACTAAAATATTTCAGTAAACAGCTCTTATCAACATTCTTCTGTTCTTTGTCCTAATGGATTTCAGGGCCTTTTAGCTTCTAATATATTCAAGTCACAATACTAAAAAAAAAAAAAAAGTCTTCAAATCACATATTTGGAATTCAATCTTTGTGCACTGTATGCTTTCTGCAAAGTCTAAACAATAATATTTGATTTTTACTTTAAAAAAAGCCATTATTGATCTATATGATTTCTGTTAGAGATGTTATTTGATTACTTCATGTTGATAGAGGATTCTTATTTTCACAGAAATACATCAAAGGTGACAGTATATAAACAACAGAAAATAAAAACATTATCAAAATCTCTAACTCAATAAATTGATTTTTCACAGGACTCTATTTAAAGTCTTATTCTGGGGTGAAACCAGCAGTGTTTTATAAAGCAAACACTGTCAGGTTTAAGAAATCAATCTTTCAGAGGAAGACACGAAAGAAACTATTTGATACAAAGCTGAGTTTTACTATTGTGTTTCAGGTCAGTGGTTTTATATAGAATATGAGCAAACTCATCACCCCGTGTTGTCCAGTTCAATCATGGAGAGATATGGTGTTGGTATATACAAAAGAAAAGGACTAGAAAATGTCCTGTAAAGCTAGGTCGTTAGGAGCTTGTGGAGAAATCACTCTAAAAACATTTTACTTGTATGTGAGATTTATCAACATGATTAAATTTTCTAGAAAAGAATAGTTTTCATAAATTATTTTAATCTTTTCCATTTGTCACTTTTAAAGATCATACATTTCTGTGATCTGTCTCCCTGTCTAGGTGTAATCTTTCAATTTCTACTTAAAAGAAAATCCTTTATAAGGACACATGGCTTTAGGATAGCAAAGAGGAAAGAAAAAAATTTTTTTGAGACTACAGATATTAAATACTGGTATTCTGAAATCAAAAATAACTAACTGATAAACACCAGTAGGAAATGAATATACATTACCCAAAGAGAATGTTTGTTATGACCCAAATTGAAATAATATTTATCTAAGGAAATCAAAGAAACTTTCTTCAGGCTGGCTTGAAAATAAAAATCTTCAAAAATGTCTGTTTTTTTAAAGAATCCAATTTTCTTTGCTTATAAAGACCAAAGAAACGCATCTACTATTTTGAAATGTGAAGAAGTCATACAGGTAAAATTACTTAGACCTCTTCAAGTACTACACACTTTACAATTATAATGACTATAATAATATATAAAATATTAATTATTAACTTTCATGGTTGAATAGTATTTTATAATTCTAATTCTTTTCACATTCACTCTCTTAAAATTTCACCCAAAGTAATTCTGCATTGTAGGAAGTAGGGTAATACTTATTTTCAATTAATAAAGAAGGAGATTCTGAGTCCAATTTGAGATTGTTCCTACTCAGACCAAGGATCATTGCTATTGTAAAACAAGAGCAAACACTTGGTTATCACAAAGCATCAATTCAGCTTACAAAAAATACTTACATGCATTTGCAATCTGACAAATGGCCAGACATCTCTGCATTTCCTTTCCAAAAGAAAAAACAAATGAAAAGAAACACATTTCTCAATAGTAGAATACAATATATTTGCTCTGAGTATTTCCATTATTCATTAAATGTGGTGGTCATTAAGACTGTTCTCAATAATTCAAGCTGTCTCCTTCTAGTGACAAGGCTGTGTTAAACTGTTGAACAACTTATAATTATATATGACTATGTGACTTTTTTCTCAAGACGTATAAGTAGAAATGGCAAGTATAACATTCAGAAAGAGGCATTAAGCAACACTGCATGCATACACACACACACACACACACACATATATATTTCTTTTTTGTTGTTATTTATTTCCCTAGGCAAGGTGAGTGGCAATATTAGAGATGGTGGCTATTCTTTCAAAATCAGTTCAGGTTAGTTCAGTCGCTCAGTGGTGTCTAACTCTTTGTGACCCCATGAACCACAGCACACCAGGCCTCCCTGTCCATCACCAACTCCCGGAGTCCAGCCAAACCCATATCCATCGAGTCGGTGATGCCATCCAACCGCCTCATCCTCTGTCATCCCCTTCTCCTCCTGCCCTCAATCTTTCCCAGCATCAGGATCTTTTCAAATGAGTCAGCTCTTCGCATGAGGCGGCCAAAGTATTGGAGTTTCAGCTTCAGCATTAGTCCTTCCAGTGAACACCCAGGACTGATCTCCTTTACGATGGACTGGTTGGATCTCCTTGCAGTCCAAGGGACTCTCAAGAGTCTTCTCCAACACCACAGCTTCAATTCTTTGGCGCTCAGCTTTCTTTATAGTCCAACTCTCACATCCATACATGTCTTTCAAAATAGACCGGCAATTATATGAAAAGCAAAGCACCTTTCTACCCCACATACACATAGGAACATGCAGTTAAATTAAATTTTTGCTGTTGTCTCCTTGCAGTTATAATGAGTTTACATAGATTTGTATAAACTTGAGCACAGTCAGTATACAGAACACTTTCCATCACCTCCAAAATTTTCCTCTTGATATTATTTATTTTGTAGTCAAAAGACTCACCCAAACTACTGGAAATCATCAATATTTCCTCTGGTCTTAGAGCTTTATCTTTACTAGAATGTCATAGAAAAGGACCTGGAGGAGGGCATGGCGACCTACTTCAGTGCCCTTGCCTAGAGGATCCCACAGACAGCAGCCTGGTGGGCCGCAGTCCACAGGGTCATGCAGAGGCGGACGCGATGGAAATGGATGAGCAGCTGCAGCGTATAAAAAGGAGCCATACAGGACACAGCACTTGGGACTGGCTTATTCTTTCAGCATAACGTCTTCAGAGTCACCCGCGCACTATGTGTTATTAACAGCTCATTTCTTCTCATTGAGGAGTTAAGGCTTTCATTGTATGAATGTGTCAGTTTCTTGGCCCATGCATTTAGGAAGCATATCATGATGGCTGCCATTTTTTGGTGGTTATGAATAAAAATGATGTAAAGCTTGTTTATAGGCTTTGATTTGAACATGAATTCTCATTTCACTCCCCTATATAAGTGTGGGATTTCTGTGTCATATGGTAAATGCATGTGTCATTTTATAAGAGTATCAAACTTTTCTAGAGCAGTTATGCCATTCTGCATTTGTACTGCCAAAGTGTGAGCATGCTTTTTACCCGCCATGTTCTTATTTTTACAGCGCTTTTCTTATAGTCGATTTCTAGTCTCATACCATTGATGTCAGAAAAGATGCATGACATTGTTTCAAACTTTTTAAATTTATCGAGACTTGTTTTGTGATACAGTATGTGATCTATCCTGGCAAAAGTTTCATGTTCACTTGGAAAAAAAAGTGTATTCTGCTTCTTTCAAATGGACTGTTATATATTTCAGACATACATATCTACATAGTTAGTTAGTTGGTAGATATGGTCTAATATATCCCTTGGGGCCAGTGTCTGCATAATTATTTCCTATCTATATGATCTGTCCATAGAGGTAAGTAAAGCGTTACATTTTTCACTAGTATCATGTGACTATCTCTCCTTTTATCACTATTTATACTGTATAATGTTTATATATGTATTTACATAACCCCATGTTGAAATATATCTTCTTTCTTGTAGAACTGATTCCTTTATGTAATGTCCTTTTTCTTTCATAAAAGTCTTTTATGAAGACTAGATTGTCTGTTATCAATTAACCTTGGAATCAAGATTGCCAGGAGAAATACCAATAACCTCAGATATCCAGATGACACCACCCTTATGGCAGAAAGTGAAGAAGAACTTGTTGAAAGTGAAACAGGAGAGTGAAAAAGTTCGCTTAAAACTCAACATTCAGAAAACTAAGATCATGGCATCCAGTAGCATCACTTCATGGCAATTAGATGGGGAAACAGTGGAAAGAGTGAGTTCATATCAGGTCAGTCCCTCAGTTGTGTCCAACTCTCTGTGACCCCATGAACTACAGACCGTCAGACTTTCCTGTCCATCACCAACTTCTGGAGCTTGCTCAAACTCATGTCCATAGAATCAGTGATGTTGTTCAACCATCCCATCCTCTGTCATCCCCTTCTCCTCCTGCCTTCAATCTTTTCCAGCATCAGGGTCTTTTCCAGTGAGTCAGTTCTTCACATCAAGTGGCCAAAGTATTGGAGTTTCAGTTTCAGCATCAGTCTTTCCAATAAAAATTCAGGGCTTATCTCCTTTAGGGTTGACAGGGTACAGTCAAGGGACTGACAGTCCCTTGCAGTCCAAGGGACTCTCAAGAGTCTTTTCCACCACCAGAATTCAAAAGAATAAAAACTTCAGAGTTCAGCTTTCTTTATAGTCCAACTCTCACATCTATACATGACTACTGGAAAAACCATAACTTTGACTTGGCAGAACTTTGTCAACAAAATAACGTCTGTGCTATCTAGTCCATAGGATCACAACAAGTTGGATATGACTGAGCTACTTCACTTTCACTTTTCACTTTCATGCATTGGAGGAGGAAATGGCAGCCCACTCCAGTGTTCTTGCCTGGAGAATACCAGGGACGGGGGAGCCTGGTGGGCTGCCGTGTATGGGGTCGCAGAGTCAGACATGACTGAAGCGACTTACCAGCAGCAGATTGGTATAACTTTTCTTCCAAAGAGCAAGCATCTTTTAATTTCATGGCTGCAATCACCATCTGGGGTGATTTTGGAGCACCCCCAAATAAAGGCTGTCACTGCTTCCATCTATTTGCCATGAAGTAATGGGACCAGATGTCATGATCTTAGTGTTCTAAATGTTGAGTTTTAAGCCAGATTTTAAACTCTCCTCTTTCACTTTCATCAAGAGGCTCTTTAGTTCTTCTCTTTGTGCCATAATGGTGGTATCATCTGCATATCTGAGGTTATTGATATTTGTCCCTTCAATCTTGATTTCAGCTTGTGCTTCACCCAGCCCGGCGTTTTGCATGAAGTTTGCGTATAAGTTAAGTGAGCAGGGTGACAAATACAGGCTTGATGTACTCCTTTCCCAATTGGAACCAGTCTATTGTTCCATGTCCAGTTCTATTGGTTGCTTCTTGACCTGCATACAGATTTCTCAGGGGGCAAGTCAGGTGGTCTGGTATCACCATCTCTTTAAGAATTTTCCACAGTTTTTGTGACCCACACAGTCAAAGGGTTTGGCATAGTCAATAAAGTAAAAGTAGATGATTTTCTTGAACTCTCTTGCTGTTTTGATGATCCAATGGATGTTGACAATTTGATCTCTGGTTCCTCTGCCTTTTCTAAATCCAGTTTGAACATCTTAAAATTCATGGTTCACATACTATTGAAGCCTGGGTTGGAGAATTTTGAGCATTGGAGATTTTTGATCTTTACTTTGCTAGTGTGTGAGATGAGTGAAGTTGTGCAGTAATTTGAACATTCTTGGGCTTCTCTGGTGGCTTAGATGTTAAAGAGTCTGCCTGCAGTGCCCAAGACCTGGGTTCAATCCCTGTATCAGGAAGATCCCCTGGAGAAGGAAATGGCAACCCACTCCAGTATTCTTGTCTGGAATATCCGATGGATGGAGGAGCCTGGCCTGCTACAGTCCATGGGGTCACTAAGAGTCAAACATGACTGAGCAACTTCTCTTTGGATATTCTTTGGCACTGCTCTTCTTTGGGACTGGAATGAAACTGATCTTTTCCAGTCCTGTGGCATCTGCTGAGTTTTCCAAGTCCCGGCATATTGAGTGCAGCACTTTAACAGCATCATCTTTTAAAATTTGAATAGCTCAGTTGGAATTCCATCACCTTCACTAGTTTTGTTTGTAGCGTTGCTTCCTAAGACCACTTGAATTCACATTCCATGATGTTTGGCTCTAGGTGAGTGATCACATCATCATGGCTATCTGTGAGAAATAGTCCAAGACTTTATTTTTTGGGGCTCCAAAATCACTGCAGATAGTGACTGCAGCTGTGAAATTTAAAAAATGCTTCCTCCTTGGAAGAAGAGCTATGATCAAACTAGACAGCATATTAAAATGCAGAGACATTACTTCACCAACAAAGGTCCATCTAGTCAAAACTATGGTTTTACCAGTAGTCATATATGGATGTGAGATTTGGACTGTAAAGAAAGTTGAGTGCTGAACAATTGATGCTTTTGAACTATGGTGTTGTAGCAGACTCTTGAGAGTCCATTGGACTGCAAGGAGATCAAACCCAGACAATCCTAAGAGAAATCAGTTCTGAATGTTCATTGGACGGACAGATGCTGAAGCTGAAACTCCAATACTTTGGCCACCTGATGCGAAGAGTTGACTCACTGGAAAAGTCCCTGATGCTGGGAAAGATTGAAGGCAGGAGGAGGAGGGGACAACAGAGGATGAGATGGTTGGATTGCATCACCGATTCGATGGACATGAATTTGAGCAGGCTCCAGGAGTTGGTGATGGACGGGGAAGCCTGGCATACTGTAGTGCAAGGGGTTGCAGACAGTTGGACATGACTGCGCAACTGAACTGACATTGTCTGCTGTAAGTATTGTTAGCCAGCTTTCTATTTGTATCCATGGGCATGCAATATCTTTTTTATATGTGCTCATTTTCAGTCTAGATGCATGCTTAGATCTGAGGAAAGTCTCTTGTAGGCAGCGTGCATGTGTGTCTTCCTTTCTTAATTCAGCCCCTCTGTGTCTCTGGATTGGAGCATTTATCTAGCTACATTTACAGTAATTATCGACACGTAGGTATTGCTGCTATTTTATTTTGTTCAGGTTGTTGGTACAGTTATTTTCGTTTCTTCTTTTCCTCTCTCACCTTGTGATTTGATGACTAACTTTAGTGCTATGTTTGGATTCCTTTCTCTTTTTTGTGTATATTTATTAAAGACTTTTGGCTTGTGGTTTACCATGAGGTTCATATATAACTACATATAATCAAGTGTATGATTATTTTAAAGTGGATTATTTCAAGTCTGAAAACATTTTTTATAAGCTGCACTTTCATTCCCATATGTTTTCTTTTCACGTCATATTTTATATCTTCTTGCTTTGTTTATCCCCTAAATACTTACATTGTTAACAATTTACTACCCATCTTTCAGTCTTTCTACTAGCTTTATAAGTTGTTGACCTATTATATTTACTGTATATTTGCTTTTACCAATGAGATTTTTTTCCTGTCTTAATTTTCATATTTCTGGTTATGGTCTTTTTTTCCTCATTATTATTATTTGGTTGAGTTTTGTTAAGCAAGAATACATTGCTGGCAAGAAAATTACATTTTACTGGATGAATATAGGCTCTTCTGCAACAGTGTGACAAAGAGTGAGGGAATTTTGTCCAGTGATCAATAGCATCATGATCCTAGATATGCCAGGATGATACAGCCAGATTCCAGAGATAATTCATTTAATATACTGAATAGATTCCATTCTACAGGAAGAAAGGTGCATAAGAAACTGGAAATTTTGCTTGAGTGTTAAACACTTGGTCTGTAGTTCAGAAAACATCTTCAGTCTTTGACTGTCACAAGAACTCATCGTTCATTCAGTGAGGTGTTTGATATAAAAATTATACTCAGGGACTGAATCAATAAAGGAGGTAAAAATATATTTCATATCTGCAAGCTGCTATAGGCATACTCCAAAAGGAACCATGATAAATAATAGATCTATATCTTACAACCAGCTTGACTTATTGTTTCTAATACATTTCCTCTTCTACTCATTTTTTTTTTTTCCTTAAACCAAGTTGGTGCTAAGTTCACTGGTTAAACCCTTCAGGATTAGAGTTTGGTAGGGTGAGGGAAGAAGTTATGGAATAAAGTATGGGCTAAACACTGTTTTCAAAATCGATTTAAAAAAATAAAATATGATATCAAAGAAGTCAGTTCATTAGGATTCAGTTCAGTTCAGTCGCTCAGTCGCGTCCTACTCTTTGTGACCCCATGAATTGCAGCACACCAGGCCTTCCTGTCCGTCACCGCCTCCTGGAGTTCACCCAAAACCATGTCCATTGAGTTAGTGATGCCATCCAACCATCTCATCCTCTGTCGTCCCCTTCTTCTACTGCCCCCAATCCCTCCCAGCATCAGGGTTTTTTCAAATCAGTCAGCTCTACACATCAGGGGGCCAAAGTATTGGAGTTTCAGCTTTAGCGTCAGTCCTTCCAGTGAACACCCAGCACTGATCTCCTTCAGGATGGACTGGTTGGATCTCCTTGCAGTCCAAGGGACTCTCAAGAGTCTCCTCCAACACCACAGTTCAAAAGCATCAACTCTTCGGTACTCAGCTTTCTTTATAGTCCAACTCTCACATCCATACATGACCACTGGGAAAACCATAGACTTGACCAGATGGACCTTTGTTGGCAAAGTAATGTCTCTGCTTTTTAATATGCTATCTAGGTTGGTCATAACTTTCCTTCCAAGGAGTAAGCGTCTTTTAATTTCTTGGCTGCAATCACCATCCACAATGATTTTGGAGCCCAGAAAAATAAAGTCAGCCACTGTTTCCACTGTTTCCCCATCTATCTGCTACGAAGTGAAGGGACCAGATGCCATGATCTTAGTTTTCTGAATGTTGAGCTTTAAGCCAACTTTTTCACTCTCCTCTTTCACTTTCATCAAGAGGCTCTCTAGTTCTTCTTAACTTACTGCCATAAGGCTGTTGTCATCTGCATATCTGAAGTTATTGATATTTCTCCCAGCGATCTAGATTCCAGCTTGTGCTTCCTCCAGCCCAGCGTTTCTCATGATGTACTCTGCATATAAGTTAAATAAGCTGGGTGACAATATACAGCCTTGACGTACTCCTTTTCCTATTTGGAACCAGTCTGTTTTTCCATGTCCAGTTCTAACTGTTGCTTCCTGACTTGCATACACATTTCTCAAGAGGCAGGTCAGGTGGTCTGGTATGCCCATCTCTTTCAGAATTTTCCACAATTTATTGTTAATTAGGGTAGTTACATTTTAAAAAATTAAGTAAAAATTAATTAAAATCACTACTATAATGAATAACACCATTAATAAAATAAAATATCTTAGTTGAATAAACTAAAATATTGAATCAGTCCAACATTTTGCCAAGATATCCTTCTGAGATGAGGATAAAGCTTTGGTACTGAAATAAGACAGTGCTTATGAGAAATATTTCTATTGAGAATACCTAACAGGTTGGTTTATGATATTGGTATGAAATCTAATAACTTAGAAAAGTCTTAATTAGAAATCAAAGTAAGCAATAATCCAAAGAGATAACAAAGTTTAAAAATTACAAATGAACCTCATGAATACAGCTGAAAAACAAGGAATGGGTTTGGAAAGGCTGATAAATATTTATCCTGGAGTGAGGTGCCCTGGTTGGAAGACAGAAGCACATGATTTAATATAGAGCTATTAAACGTGTGGTGATGTTATGGATAATTTTGATCAATTGTAATATTATGAAACAGTAACAGCAATAAGACATCTGGAAGCTCTTAAATATTTGATAAATGGAGGTGGTGACAAAGATTTTCTCCTTGAATAAGCTTGAGACAGGTTTCCCTGTGCTTTTTGGGGGGTCTAGACCTCATCCTTGGGCCTTATCTTTAACCTGCCCAGCCCAGTTTGAATAAGAATCCTGTTAAGTCAGTTTGGCAATCACATAGTCTTGAGATCTCCTCACAGTAATTTTCTAGCCACTGAACTCTCCTCATTCTGCTCATTGACTATAAGTCACCTGCTGCTTTTCCTGCATTTGGCGTTGAGTCCAATCTCTCTCCCTTATTAGGATATTATTAACAACTAATACAGTAGTCCTGAATAAAGTCTTCCTTATGATTCTTAAAATGTCAGAAAAGAATGATTTTTTCTTTAACAATTGAGGCTTTAGTCTAATAAAATCATAAAACTCCACAGAGAGTTTTGCATTGAGTTTTGTGTTTGCATTAGACCAAAAATGGTCTAATGAAGAAAAACGTCACATAACTCTTTTCACACTCTAATCTGCAGCATTTTGCAAAATGCTAGGGTAAGATCTACATAGAAGGATAACTAGACTTCATAGAATTATACATTTTTAACCCGAGTTATGAAAACAAGCACAGTATGTGCAAACTTAGAGTTACACAAATTGTCCTAATGTCCCTAGTAATCATTTGCAACCATAACAGAGCCAACAGTCAGCAAAATATATGTAGGAAGAACCATCCTTTATTGATCATAAAGTCTTAAGTTTGGTTTAATGTATTTTTTCATGATTCTTTCTCCTAGAATAAACTCTTCCACCTTTTACTTGTTATAGGGTTCTGCGTGCAGAACATTCATTTTAGGTACAAGGCACAGTTGAAGCAAATAGCCATGGCCCATACACTCATAGAGTAATTTAAAAGAGGCTTTTAAACTTGATTTATCTAACACTGGAAAGAAAATCACAGTATTCTGGAATCCAGACTAAGAAAGAACATTAAAGACGGGAAAGTGGCCAATAGTTTTAAATACTCTGATTAGTCATTGATGAGATCAGCTTGGTAGAATGGTAGTTAAGAAAGCCTAATTGGAGTACGCTTGTGAGAAATGAAAGAGAAAAATTGGAAAAGTGAAAATAGACAACCTATTTGAGGAATTTTGCGAGGGAGATAACTAAAGAAATGGGGCAGCAGTTGGTGTGCAAAAGTAGAGAAAGGAGTCAGGATAAAATTTGTTCATTTGTGGTATCTTCGTTTTAAGTTGGAAAAAGCACCAGCATGCTTTAAAATGATGAAACAAATATAGTAAAGTGTGAAAGATAATCATGTAGGATATCAATCAGGGAAAATGTTTTGAGGAATGGTCTGCAGTAGATAAGATCCTAAACTGGGTTTATTGCATAAATGATGGGACTGACAATACATAAATGCATGCATATGTCATCTAAGGAAATTGGAGGAAAAGCAGAGGAACAGGATGAACATTCTGAGAAATGCATGGATGAGGGGAATCGAGGACGTTCTCAGGCAGCGACCAAGAATTAGGGACTGTGTTTGGATATTTTGAGATTATGTGTAAAGCCTACATAGAGGACAATGTACTGCAAGGCTAAAATAGGCTTCCTTTTTCCCTTCCCACCATTTCTCCCAAATTCTCCAAGTGAGACAATGGAAAGTCTGAGCCAATCTGTCTGTCTGTCTGTCCCTCCTTCTCTTCACTGCTCCCAATCACAGTGAAGAGGCAGTAAGACACAACGAAGGAGGTCACTCCTCAGTGGGACAGAAAAAGGAGGTGAGGCAAAGCGGGCAGGGTAAGAGCCCCTACCAACAGAAAGAGGGATGCACAGAAGAACGCCAGGGAAGGCCAGACAGGAAGATCTATGGTAAAGGGATACTGAATTCTCCTGTCACTTGGAACACATGTGTGTTTTTACTGTCATGTCTTACATACAAGGCTATCTTCTTAACTGATACCGCTTCTTGACTATAAAGTCATCTGTCTGTGTGTGAGTCACTCATTCATGTCTGACCGTGTGACCCCATGGCCTGTAGCCCACCAGGCTCCTCTGTCCATGGGATTCTCCTGGCAAGGATACTGAAGTGGGTTGCCATTCCCTTCTTCAGGGTTGTAAAGTCACATCATCAGCTAAAAGGAATAGATGTCTTTTGGATTGTGAAAGACCAGCATCTGCAAAACTTCAGTGTCTTCATGTTTTGAGTTTGTTCTGATTCAACTTTGACTTACCAGTGAAATTATCAGGGACACAGTCAGAAGTGGTATATAATTCAATTTCAGGGACTTTTCAGTCACACTGCTACTGTGTGACTGCAGTCTAAGTAATTTCAAAATGCCCTCAGTTCAGTTCAGCCGCTCAGTTGTATCCAACTCTTTGCAACCCCACGAACTGCAGCACGCCAGCCCTCCTTGTCTGTTACCAACTCTTGGAGCCTACCCAAACTCATGTCCATTGAGTCGGTGATGCCATCCAACCATCTCATCCTCTGTCGTCCCCTGATTGAATCAACACTTGGCATTGTACTAAGTTCTATTTAATATAGCCCAAAGGTAACATCTATATTTATACTCAATTTTTTTTTATTGCTAGGATAAAAACTAACGATAGGAGTAAGGGTCCCTTTTTAAATTTTTTTTTTATTTATTGTCTATCTCTGAGTTTATCCTCAACTCTCCCTGCAGAACTCCCTACCATCTGCCTTCATGATGGCAGAATCCCTGGAAGCTTTTCTGTTTTCATGAATAATTTTAAATTAAGAGATTTTAAAAAATATATTTAATATGCACTTCTTATATAGAGAAATGCCTTCTCTTTCACCAGACTTGAAGGGAAATATTATTTCCCCTCAGAGAGACATCTATCTGACAGAAAATAGATAAAAGAGATTTGCATTCATAACCATACTATTAAGATGGTAGATGATTTTGAAAATGAACACACAAGAATTGATGGTACTATATCTGAAGGCTTGTATCTTCATTATCCATTCTCCATTATCTAAGCAAAGAAGTCTTCTATTCCTATTTCAGCCCCTGGTCTGATCGTCCGGTACATCTTCAGATGAACATGTCTAGTTCTCCAAAGACTGACCCATCATCTCAATTCTTTTCTGCTGTTCCCCCCATAGAAAACAGAATAATGCCCTTCCCTCAAAAATGTCCACAGCTGAATGTTTGCAATCTATGTTACCTTCCATGGTAAAAGGGACTTTGAAGATGTAACTCGATTTACTGACCTTAAGATGGGGAGATTACTGTGAACCCAATTTAATCACAGGAGTTATTATTTATTTATTTATTGCTAAAAATAGAGGACATTTTCCAGACTATGGTCAGAAAGATGTGAGATGAAAGAAGATCAGAGAAATACAACACTGTTGCCTTTCAAGATGGGGGAACAGTCCATGAGCCAAGGAATGTGAAAATCTAGAAAGGGCAAGGAAATGATGTTTACCTAATTTCTTCAGAAAGGAATATGATTCTCTAACTCTTACATTTTAGCTTGGTGAGACCCCTCTCAGACTTCTGATCTACAGAACTGTAAGTAAGAAACTGTGCTAATTCCTAGGTTTCTGATAACATATCTTAAAGGAAAAGCATGTATAAGACTAAACACTGCCTTTTTTTTCCTGGCATTAAAATAAAATCCTGAATTTTAAAGACATCTCATTTGAATATTCTATACTCTGCTGATAAATTAAGAACTTTTTTTTCCATTTCAAAATATGCTTTTCCTCAGGATACCTTTAAATAAAGATTTCCTCTGATAAATTTCAAATATAATGTTATTAATATTTAGAATGCAATGTAGTTATATGGACTTTATTGTATCTCACTTGTTATATAAAAAATGCACCAATAATTCTGTTTATGTTAAATTATTCTTAAACTTAGAAATAACTCTCATGCACTAACTTTGTATTCAACTATATCTGTTGGGTAGATAAGGGATTACATCATGAATGGGTAAATGAACAGAGGAATTAAATGAATGAATCCTCAGTTATGTATTTTAACTAAAAAATATCTCACTATCTTCTGAGTCATCTTAGAAAGGCCCAAAAGGACTGTGTCTCACCAATGAATCTCTTTTACCAAATACAGTATCAAATATAGGGAGAGTCAATAAATAAGTTTTGAACAGTTATATTTTGTTTCCTTTGATCAAATTTATATTATACTATTACTCAAGTATGTTTAGTCTATGTATATACATAGGCTTATATAGTTTTAAAGTTGTACAAGATAAAAGTCTGTATATATATGGACAGTCCATTAATATCTTGATTACTGGGCTGGATTAATGTTTATTATTTGATATTATCAATATAAATCATTTTTCTGAGCATGAAAAGAACTACTTATAAAGTTATATTTCAGAATGTAAAACACTGATCGATTATATCTGTATGCCTCTTTCAAGTCTCTGCTTCATGTTTTTGTCTTTTATTTTCTTCCTCCTAAAATTTTGAGCTACAATTTTTTTTTTTCTAGTTCCTTTAGGTGTAAATTTGACTCTGGGGTGATTTTTCCTGTTCCTTGAAGTAGGCCTGTGTTGCTATGAACTTCTCTCTTTGAACCATTTTTGCTGCAACCCATCATTTTGGTATGTCATATTTCTTTCATTTTTCTCTAGGCATTTTTATTCTCCTCTGATTTTGTTGATGATCCACTGGTTGATCAGTAGCAGGTTTTTTAATCTCTATGGTTTCGTAGTTTTTCCTATTTACTCTTATGTTTGGTTTTTGAACTGAAGTGTGCCGCTCAGCTGTGTGCGGCTTTACGACCACATGGACCGCAGCCCACCAGACTCCTCTGTCAGGGAGCTCTCCGGGCAAGAACACTGGAGTGGGTAGCCACTGCTAGTTTCATACAATGTGGTCTCAGAAGATCCTTGATCAAATTCCAGTCTTCATAATCTACTGAAACTTGTTTTGTGACCTAATGAGTAAGCTAGTCTAAAGTATGTTCCAAGTGAACTGAAGAATGTGTATTCTGCTGCTTTTGGATGGAATGTTACCTTTATATCTATCAAATTCATCAGATCTAATTATTCATCTAAGTTTGTTTCCTTATTGATTCTCTGTAGAGATGATCTACCCATTGATGTAAGTACATGTTAAAGCCCCTTATTACTGAAAATTTCTGTTTCAGTCCTTTAATATTTGCTTTACATATCTTGGTGTTCCTTTATTGGGTGCATATACATTTATAAATGCTATCTCTTCCTTCTGAATTATTTTATCATTATATAATGCTCTTTGTCTTTTTTTAGTCTTTGTTTTAATATGCATTTTTTTGATATGAGTAAAGCTAATCCAGGCTTCTTTTTATTTCTATTTGCATGGATTATTTTTTTCCAAATTTTCATTTTCTGTCCTTTCTTTTGAAATAAACCCGTTATAGGTAGCATATAGATGGGTCTTTTTAACCATTCAGCCACTTTTTGACTGACAAATGCAGTTCATTTACACTTAAAGTAAATATTGATAGGTATAAACTTACTGCCAGTTTGCTAATTTGTTTCCTGTTTTTCATTGGTAATTCCTCACTGTTCCTTTCTTCTCTTTCATTCTTCCCTTGTGATTTGGTGGTTTTCCTTAAGATTATGCTTAGATTCCTTCGTCATTTGCCCTTGTGCATTTAATATAAGATTGGAACCAGTCTGTTGTTCCATGTCTGGTTCTAACTGTTGCTTCTTGACCCACATACAGATTTCTCAGGAGGCAGGTCAGGTGGTCTAGTATTCCCACTTCTTGAAGAATTTTCCACAGTTTGTGGTGAACCATATATATACATATATTTATTTGAATTTTATATGTATGAATTTCCTGTGTCTATGTCCAACCTTCCATCCACTGGTATTATTAAAAGAATTGACTATAGTTAAAAAATAAAAATACAAAGAAATTAACAATACATATATTGTTAATGAGGGTCTACATTTGGAACTAAAGTAGACCAAAGTAGACCAAAACCAAAGTAACCAAAACCAAAGTAACACATGTCTATCTAGCCACCTCACTAATTTACTGATAAACCATTGAATCCCTATAAAACAAAGTGGTTTTGAGCTAAGAAACTTCAATGTTCCCTCCAGTTTTTCCTGGTCACTCTCAACAGTAATTTCCCTGTCCCACTACTTAGCATTTATTCTAATCATGCCAGTCTCTCTTGGTCACTTCTGCTGTTAAAGATTTTGCTCATTTTACTACATGACAAAAGACCACAAGAAGATGAAAAGCAGGGCTGAAGTATACTTTCTCTCCAATGTATTGAACTTCTTCAGAAATGCTCAGGGCTAACAGTGATACTTGTAGGTCCTTCTATTCATGAAATAGGGAAGGGAGGGTTTTCACCTTTATAAAGTATATACACATGCACATATTTCCAAGTTATTGGAATAGATAGTTATGTGAAAATGTATGTACTTTACTTTTCTTCTATGCAAACAAGAATCATAGTTTATTCATCTTTGAGTTCTGTTGTTTAGTAGATTACTTTGCACAGTGCGAAAAGGTATAATCCTGTCAGAAAAATGTGAAATATATGTGCCCATTCAGCACGAGACTATTGCTTCAATAATCTTGGTCACATTTTAGAGGAGTTCTTTGAGATAAGACTTAAATATACTGTGTCTCAATTTCTTTTACTTTATAAATGGATGCAAATATATTATTTTTATAGATTCATTTATAGTGAAAATCTTTGGATTTCTGCTGCTGCTGCCTCCTAGCTCCTAGACTCATCTTTAATGTGTTCCAGATGAAACTTTTCCTGTATGAAGCCAAAAATGATTATGTACACTTATAAAACCAGTATGAATATCACAGTGAGTCCAGAACATTTTGATTTTCTACAAAAGTAGTTTTCAGTTTATTAATAAAAAATTATATGGAGAGCCTGATAATAGTTTTCATTAATTACCTGAAATATTTGGCACATTTTATTTGGTAGTCCAATTGTGATGAAATTCTAGTAGACTGTGGTTCATGGAAACCTTATCTTGCATCCTAAATATTAATAATCCTTAGTAACAATTTGCAAGTAAAAAAGAACTTCAAAATGCCTTCACAATGAATCTAGTCAACTACATCACTTTGCTTTTGAATCGCTAAACATTTCATACGCTGAAGAATTTTTCTTGCAGATACATAAACAACATTATTCTTATTTGACAATTTCAGCAGAATTGTATCTGGGAAAATAACCACTCTTCAGAATGCTGACCCTGATTTTTACTTCTGGTTCATTTTTACTTCAGTGTTCATAAATTGTCTTATTGTAATGATTCATAAAATATTAAAAATATTATTAAATATTAAACCCATGATGTAAAGGAACACAATATTTATGGTTCACTGTATGTGTATAAGAGTTACCTGAAGAATACATAAATAAAATTGATCAGAATGTCCCCAAATAAGTGACAAAACATCCTGTGCTGATCTTTTTCTCCTATTTTAAGTTACATTTTATTTCATCTGCCTTTCCATAAGTCCTGTAAGTAATTCTCCAGATTTACTCCAGACAGTCTAAATCACCAGATGGTCAATACAGAAATCAGACTGATTATATTCTTTGCAGCCAAAGATGGAGAAGCTCTATACAGTCAGCAAAAACAAGACTGGGAGCTGACTGTGGCTCAGATCATGAACTCCTTATTTCAAAATTCAGACTTAAATTGAAGAAAGTATGGAAAACCACTAGACCATTTAGGTATGACCTAAATCAAATCCCTTATGATTATACAGTGGAAGTGAGAAATAGATTCATGGGATTAGATATAGACAGAGTGCCTGAAGAACAATGGTTGGAGGTTTGTGACATTCTACAGGAGGTGGTGATCAGAATCATCCCCAAGAAAAAGAAATGCAAAAAGGCAAAATGGCTGTCTGAGGAGACCTTGCAAATAGCTGAGAAAAGAAGAGAAGCTAATGGCAAAGGAGAAAAAGAAAGATATACCCATTTGAATGCAGAGTTTCAAAGAATAGCAAGGAGAGATAAGAAAGCCTTTGTCAGTGACCAATGCAAACAAATAGAGGAAAACAATAGAATGGGAAAGAACAGAGATCTCTTCAAGAAAATTGGAGATACCACGGGAACATTTAATGCAAAGGTGGCCACAATAAAGGACAGACATGGTATGGACCTAACAGAAGCAGAAGATATTAAGAAGAGGTGGCAAGAATACACAGAAGATCTATACAAAAAAGATCTTCATGACATCACGATGGTGTGTCACTCACCTAGAGCCAGACATCCTGGAATGTGAAGTCAAGTGGGCCTTAGGAAGCATCACTACAATCAAAGCTAGTGGAGGTGATGGAATTCCAGCTGAGCTATTTCAAATCCTAAAAGATGATGCTGTGAAAGTGCTGCTCTCAATATGTCAGCAAATTTGGAAGACTCAGTAGTGACCACGGGACTGAAAATTTTTCATTTCAATCCCAAAGAAAGGCAATGCTAAAAAACGTTCAAACTACCACACATCTGTACTCATGTCACAAACTAGCAAAGTAATGCTCAAAATTCTCTAAGCCAGGCTTCAATAATATGTGAACCATGAACTTCCAGATGTTCAAGCTAGATTTAGAAAAGACAGAGGAATCAGAGATCAAATTACCAACATACAGTGAATTACTGGAAAAGCAAAAGAGGTCCAGAAAAACATCTACTTCTGCTTTATTGACTAGGCTAAAGTCTTTGACTATGTGGATCACAACACAATGTGGAAATACCAGACCACCTCACCTGCCTCCTGTGAACTCTGTATGCAGGTCAAGAAGCAACTGTTAGATCTGGACATGGAACAACAGACTGGTTCCAAATTGGGAAAGGAGTATGTCAAGGCTGTTTATTGTCACCCTGCTTATTTAACTTATTTGCAGAGTACATCATGCGAAATGCCAGGCTGTATAAAGCGCAAGCTAGATATAAGATTGCCAGGGGAAACATCAATAACCTCAGAAATGTAAATGACACCACCCTTATGTCAGAAAGCAAAGAACTAAAGAGCCTCCTGATGAAAGAGGAGAGTAAAAAAGTTGGCTTAAAATTCAACATTCAAAAAAGGAAGATCGTGGTATCTGGTCCCATTATTTCATGAAAACTAGATGGGGAAATAATGGAAACAGTGACAGACTTTATACTCCAGAAAAACTGTAGATTGTGACTACAACCATGAAATTAAAAAAAAAAAAAAAAAAGCTTCCTCCTTGGAAGAAAAGCTATCACTAACCTAGACAGCATATTAAAAAGCAGAGACATTACTCTACCAACAAAAGTCCATCTAGTCAAAGCTATGGTTTTTCCAGTAGTCATGTATGGATGTGAGAGTTGGACTGTAAAGAAAATTGAGTGCTGAAGAATTGGTGCTATTGAACTGTGATGCTGGAGAAGAGGCTTGAGAGTCCCATGGATTGGAAGGAGATCAAGCCAGTCAATGCTGAAGGAAATCAGTCCTGAATATTCAGTGGAAGGACAGATGCTGAAGCCGAAACTCCAGTTCTTTGGCCAACTGATGAGAAGAATTGACTCCTTGGGAAAGACCCTGATGCTGGGAAAGATTGAAGGTGGGAGGAGAAGGGGACGACAGAGGATGAGATGGCTGGATGGCATCACCAACTCAGTGGACATGAGTTTGAGCAAGCTCCAGGAGTTGGTGATGGACGGGGAATTCTGGCGTGCTGCAGTCATGGAGTCACAAAGAGTTGGACCTGAGCGATTGAACTGTACTAATTCTCCAGCTGATTAGTCTAATTCCTTGAGCATTTATTATATAATTCCCCATTAGAAACAACACATATCTGCACTGGGGAATAATTGTATTTGGTGACTAGTGGCCCACTACATCTGGTGTATGTCACCAGCAAAGCAGGGCATTAGGCACCGGTATTCTTTGTTTCCAGTCTGTTTCTTAGCATTTCTGAGCCCTTGGTTCAGGGAGACTGTCTGACCCTCCATGTTCTCTTATTTCATCCAGGATGAGCTAGAAAAAAAAAAAAAGACAGTGGTTTGGCAGATTAATAGCTCCTGGTATGACTTCTTCAAGGTTGGTCATTGAGCAGACTATATACAACCAATGTTTTGCAAGAGGTGGATTCTTCATGGTGCATTCATTTTAAGACTCAAACGTGCAATACTATTTCTGTCTTTGCTGCATTCTCGGTTTTTTGTGATCCCTGCTTATGAATTATTGAAAACCTTGAAAGTAATGACTGGAATGATACTTTCTTTTAAATCATCAAAATTCATTTTTCGTCAGTGTTAAGTGTTTAGAAAGCAACTTAATTATGCTAGATCCTGAACTAAAACTAGTCTTTTTTTCCTTAAAGCAAGAAAATATATGTTGTTCTTATCCCACAGTTCTTTTATTATTTTATTCTTCAATGATTTTGCTTCAAGAAATTTTATGCATTATAATCTTTAGTAGTGACATGAAATTCTTGAAAGATGATTTATTAGGAAGGCACACTTTTACCTTTAATATGTCAAAGAATCATATTTCTAGATAAAACATCTTTTTAGGTTTTCTTCTAGGGGAATAGACAGGAAGTTATGCTGTCTGAATGATGGTCACTCAGTGGTATTATTTCACTAGGAAAGTCTTTTTCTTTTAAATGATTATTTAATGACTTAACATGATCTAGTTCTTGTGCAAAGGAGAAAAAATTAGGCATTTCTTACAAAAAAAAACTAATTCTCTATCATGTGGAGGTGAAAGTATAAATAAATCAATTTCAAATTATATGAGACTACATTAAAATAGGAAAGAAAGGTTAAGAGCACCGAATATAGAATTTAGGGACCAGGGTGCTCAGAGTAAAGAATTTTGAACCAGGTGTTGAAAATTAGTAGTTGAAAATATGTAGCTGACTCTAACTGGAAAGTCTAGAGCAAGAAGTAAAATCAATAGTTATCGGTGCTAAAGTGGTTAGAAACTTATCTGCTCAGTTGTTACTGAGGTTCTCAGTGAAGAACAGGAGCAAAGTTTGGATGTCTTAGGTACAAACAGGACAGTTTATGTTGAAATATTGTAGAATATAATTTTTTTAAAATTTTGGATGAAAAAACAGGGACAAAGATGACTAAGATGTGATAAAACAGATGAGAGAATATTTAGTAGAAAATTGTCAAAGGCCACTGAATGTTGGAAGGGTGGGAAGCATATTCTGATGTTAGATGTGCTCAGCTGTATTGATGGATGTGGGAAATTAAAGTCTGAAAAAAATACTAGTGAGTGTAGCAATCAAAAGTTTAGTATAACCTTACTCATAAACATTCTCAGTAAAGAAGAAATTAGACTTCTGTGAAATATCTAGTCCTTCAAGTCTTAAGTTGTAAAGGTTACTTCTTCCTTCTTATGTTCCTGTAGTTTCACTATAACAATAACTATCGTCCACGGTCACTGCTTCTTCATGGTGGATACTTTTGCAAGCACTGATTAGCTTCATGCTCTGGAGGCCACTGGCCTCACATACACATGGATACATGATGTGGATTAAGCAGAGATACCATATAAAATAAAAATCTATCCCCATACTGGTTTGCATTGTTATCTTCCTCATTACAAAGTATCTACTTTTACATCTGCTCACCATATACTCTCCCTTGTTCCCCTGTAACAGAAGTTTAGCTTCTTTCACAATTTCATATTATTATTCCTTTATATCAGTATACATTAGATTTGATTATTGATCTTTTACATTATTCTTATATATTAACATTAAAATAAAATTGAATCAAGCTTATTGTATCTCTATATTTGAACTGTATTTCCAATAGGACATATTTCTAGAACAGTAATGATTAAACGGTATGTGTATTTTAGTTGATAGTTATAAGGGTTCTACAACTCATATTTCCAGCAGTAATTATAATGAATTCAGTTTCCCCACTTCTCCAGCCTGCTTATTTTCATTACATTTAAATTTTTACTAGTGGGACACACGTTCTATTGTTGTTTTAATTGCACATTTATTTGATTCATATTGGGATTTATTCTTATGGAAAATTTTGTTTTCTTCTTTTGTGAGGTGCCTGTTTCTTTTTAGCATTGATTTATAAGACTTACTTAGGTATTACAGTTATTTATTTATTTAGTAAGTGAACAGACAGTAACAAAGTTTTCTGAATTGAGACTTATTCTGTATAAAGGATTTGTCCTTGGTGACTTCAGAAACTAGCATGATCAGGTAACTATTTGCACTATGCTCCTCTATGAAAATCAGGATCATGCAAGCACACACAGCATCTGCTCAGCTGTTTCTGGGGTCCTCACTGAAAATTACAATTTGTCTTGAATTATGAAATGAACTTTTCACATATTCTCAGTGCTATCTTCATTGATGCTTGTAAGAGTGTATATATATTTGTTCATACTGTGATAATGGATATATGCTTAATTTTAATTACTGATTCTACTTGTTGTGTATTTGGCATTATTTCCTATAGCACATCATGCTGTGAAATATATTCACATTGAGTTAATTCTTCCCATTCACATTAATGAAAAGAACAGGAACACATAATTTCTTAAAAGAACAGTAATAGCCAAGTGCTAAAAAAAACTTGCTTTCACTTATGTAGCTCTCTCAAGTAATTTTTCTACTAGCAAGTCAAATATTCAATCCACTGCATCAGAGAAACAAAATTCAATCTTTCATTTGATATAATTATTTCACTCTCATGAACTTTTTGCCCCTGGCATATTTCTTGGTATGAATGTAAAATATTTTAATACATTTATCAAAGAATTAAAAATGCTACAGATGTACCAGTGTTCACAGTAATTATGAAATATCAAGCAGTGTATGAAATATCAAAATTAAATCACATAATCCTTAGATTCACAAAATCCAGCAGGGACATTATGGTCTTTCAGTAATTACTTATTTCTAACTACAAATAAGACTCAAGTCTTAGAGAAAGAAACATTTATTTTCAGATTTTTTTTCTCTGTCCCAGTATCACTTCAATGGAATAGACAAATTTAACACACAATTCACCATATGTTAAACTCTCCTTACCTTAATTGTCATTGCCTTCCTGATGGCAAAGCTAGTTAAATATGCAACTAAATACAGAAATCTCCTTTTTAAAAAGAGGAAAAGACTGCTAAAAAATGTTATAGGTTGAATTAGAATAAAAAAATTTTAAAGCTGTATTTCTTCTGTAAATATTGATGGCATTGTATTTAACATAAGACTGACTCATCTAGACTCATTCATTTTGAAAAGCCCATCCTAGACAAAAATACATCTTTTATATAAGTAAATGTGTTTTCTCTTTCTTTTTTTTTAAATTAGTTGGAGGCTAATTATTTTACAATATTGTGTCATACATTGATTACAATATTTTTGTCATATATTGACATGAATCAGCCTTGACCCAGAGGGATTGGGTGGAGAGGGGGGGGTTTCTCTTTCAAAAAATGCATCAAGTAAAAACAATTTCAATTATTATAATCAGATGCTCCATAAGACAATTATTTTCTTATTTGCTTACTATGATTTCCTACTTTCCTAATAAGTCACCTGAAGAAAAGCCAACATGATTTGCTAGTATGTACATGTTGTTACTGTCGACTATGGAATAAAAATGTTTTTTAAAAATAACATTTTCATAGAATCATAAATGATCATTTAGCAGCTTAATAACAAAACTTTAAATATTATGAATTAATATTTCAAATTTCTAAAGGGATCTTATTAATAACAGAACTGTGGTTTAAGAGAAGTTAGGCATTCACTTCAGGTGCAGCAATTAGGATGGAGCAAACACCTCAGCTTTCGAGATGAATGTCTAAAATACTTTAAAATCTTTAAAACCCTTCAAATACTTTTAAAATCCAACTTAATGCAAAAGATTAATGAGGAGCAAAATACAAAATTTGTAAATAAAAAAGGTCTGACTGCATTTGCATAACTCAACTACACTCTATTTCCTGTCCTATTAATAAAACACACTCAATGCTGGCTCAGCTAGAATTGGAAAATTTGATTTCCCAACATTACACTACAGAGCCATGTTAAAAAAATCATGATATTTTGCGGTAACAAAAAGAAAAGGAAAGAAGGAAGCGTGATGATTTCGTATCTATCAACACTGAGATTAGAGAAAATGGTTGCTCCAAAGAGAAATTATTCTCAAAAAGATTAAATGTAATAAAATTCATTGATTACTATCTTTTGCTTTCTCTTCATTGATTCTTTCAATACAAATTAACAGTTCACAGGCATAATTTATTTATATTTTAAATATATCATTTATTTATATCATCAATTTTATATTGGACATAATTTATTATTCACTAATATTTATGTGGCTAACTTCTGTTTTGTGCTTCTCTTGAAGAAATAAACTTTCACTGTGTGAACCATCTGGAAATTTCAGCCATGCACCAGTCAAAAGGTAACCAAGAAAGGTAGTCAAATCTCCTAGAGTAGCAGCCAATGTTAACTCTAAAATTGGTGTAGGAGTTGGTGGAATGGCTTAATAAGGTCAAATAATGAATATTTTGAAGATACCCATTTCCAATAAACCATTGATTCTATCTTGATCTTTAAATCCAATTAGCAACTATTTTTGTGCCATTGAGTAGTATATTTGTCCTTTTGACAAAATTCTATTTGTTTAAAATGTTTACTTAAGTAAAATTTATTCAGAATTGTTTAAAAGTAGAAAGTTATAGATTTAAGAAATAAGAGAACTCAAGTTAGGAATATGCTAAGCACAGCAATCTTATTTTAGTAAAGAGTTACTATAACAGAGTCTGTAATGAAAAGCAGAGATAGTAGAAATAACTTACTGAAAGCAGATGGTTGCCATAGTGATAGACACATCCACTCTTGTTGATTGAAAGGAACTAGCAGAGGCCATAGAGGATGGATATATTTGGGAATCTTTTTTCTCCAACTTTTCTGTCCTAGTAAAAGATGCAGAGATAGAAGGTCAGGGAGAGCATGAAGATATTTCAAATGAGAAAATTATCCTTTAACCCAGCAATTATTAGCAGAAGGTATCTCCAAAATTATGTGGTCCAAATGATGGGGCAAACATTTAATAAAAATTTAATAAAAATTGAGCTGGTGTGGCCAATAGACTCTACCTTGAGTACTATTACTATTCTTAACTGATTTGGTCATTGATGCCAAATGCAGTTTAATACATGTAAATCCATGGCTGATTCATGTCAATGTATGACAAAAAACCACTACAATATTGTAAAGTAATTAGCCTCCAACTAAAAAAACAAACAAACAAACAAACAAAAACCAGACAAGCTACTGGTTCCTGGAAACAAAGGTGCAAGTATTCCTGTTAGCTTTTGGAATGGGAGCCACGGAAGAGCACACAGGGATCGAAGTGCTTTTCAGTAAAAGAACCAACAAAACAAAACTGTTGGTACATAAAAAACCCCAACCTAATCAGTATTGTCTATAACCTGTGCCTTGAGCCTAGAGCTATTCATACTTAAAATACCAGCATACAAAACCATAAACAAAAAGGAAAGAAATATCTGACTTTATAAAAAGTGAGAAAGTACTTTAAAACATAGTTTACTTGGACTACTTCTTGGATTTTCACTATAAAATCAATTTCTCTTGAGTATATACTTGTGGAAACATTTTTGAAAATTTTGATCTTTGCATTGGGGATATATGTATACCTAAAACTGATTCATGTTGAGGTTTGACAGAAAACAACAAAATTCTGTAAAGCAATTATCTTTCAATTAAAAAATAATTTAAAAAGAATACATTTAGTAAGTTAAATTAGTTTTGATTGGGAAGTTGGTTTGTGTCTGGGAGAGAGAAGAAAACAGACCTAACATAAGAAAAATGAAACAAACTATACTCTACTGAAAACAAAAATAATGTCCAAGGAAATTTAGGACTCTAAGGGGATAGAATATGATATATGGATTTGCTTATCAGGATATTCTCTAGTAAACATACTTGTACTGAATTTTCAATAAAGAACAATTTTATATGGAAAATGATATAATTATGGTTTCCAAACATTGTCACATCTTTCCTTCAATAAAAAATAATGCAGAACTAAGATATACAAAAAGATAAATGCAGAACTATCCTGGTTAAATCAGGACTGGAGGAATGGGTACCTCAAATGCTAAGATTATTTCCCAGCCACTGCTCCTACTCCCACCAACTCACAACCGGCTTTGTGATATTCCTTTTGATAAGAATCACTCGAAACCAACTTAGACTGGAGTTTGGACAAACTATATATATGAATTTCAGACTAGTTTTTAATAACTGAAGATATTAATATCCAACAATAGCTTCCTTTTAACTTCATTTTAACAAATGAATGATAATCAAAAAGAAAGCAAAAATAGGCTACTGGGTGGAAACCATGTGGACATAGAAATAACTCAGAACAGAGATTTATAAGAAGGCTAAACATTAATCCAGGAAAGAAATGGCTGTGTTCTAAATCATGATATAAATCTTGGGACAAATGGGACAGAAGAGTGAATAGGTTCAAAAAAATATTTGGATGATAGGACTCAGAAGATTAGATGGTTGGATTTCTTACTGGCTATGGGAAAGACAAGAAGGAGGGGTAAGTCAAGGAAGAATGGATTTTTGGCTCAACAGTGGAGTGAGTGATACTAATCCACAACATAATAAATTTAGGCAGAGTGATTCGAGTTTGACACACACTGAGTTTCTGAGGTTCCTGAGAAATCTTAAGTGGAGATACTGATTTCATAGAGTTTTAGGTCCGTATATCAAGTAAGAGCTAGAAGAATGCAGATATACATATATACAGATATATATATATATATATATATATATATATATATATATACACACACAGATATATACACACACACATATATATACATATATACAGATATATACACACACATATATATATACATGTATACATATAGGTGTATACATATATATGTGTATATATACATACATATATACATATATACATGTATACACACACATATACATACACATATATACATATGTGCATATACATATATACATATGTATACACATACATGAATATATATACACATATACATATATACATGTATATGCATATGTGTATATACATATACATGCATACATATATATACATATATATACAAACACATATATACATGTATATATAGATATATATACACATATATATGTGTGTGTGTATAGATATATAATATATATATGTATATAGCTGACAATTGAGGCAATGAAAATTGATGATATCAAGCTGAATGTGAAGAGTGAAATTGTAAGGAAAATAAAGGTAGAGCAAAGGAGGGGATTTATAGAAGATCTGTGTTGAGCAGAAAGAATGAGATGAGGAGCCTACTCATAAGAATAAAATGGTAGTCACAAAATATGTTCCTCCAGAGCTATTCTTATTCAGGTGAATATTCTTTTAAAACTTTTGTTTCACTACTAAGCATCAAAAGTCCAGATACATAGCAATATTATTTACCTTTATAAACATCCAAGACAAATACTAATAATTAGATAATGAACTTCAGATTACTGAAAATCTAAGGCTATGTCTCCATTTCTAGATATTCTAGGTTCAGAAATGATTTAGCTCCTTTTTGACTGGTGAATGTGATTGGAAATTCTATTAAATACTGGCTTTTGTTTGTAAATTGTAAGTCAAAATTCAATAATGTAACTACTATAACAGATTAGAATCAAATAACTGTGTTTAATCTACAAAGATAATTTAAAAGATAAAAAAACTCAAAAACATTTGCTTTCTAAAACAACAAGTTCTATTGGAAGAAAATCTGGAGTAAATGAATCAAAATTTGAACTGTACCAGAGCAATTCTAAATCATGATGGTTGGTCACATAGTTTTAAGGCATAAATAATAAGAAAGCAAAACACATTAAACACAAGATTACAGAAACAATGTTTCAAAGGAAAGAAATAAAAAAATAAAAACTCAAAGTTTAATTTCTTTACAAATTATTTTAGTAAAATGGACTCTAGATGTCTCAGGCATAGCAGATTTCTACTGTGCACCAGAACAGCACTTTCCAGCCATCTGTCTTACGTTCTTAACCTGATCTCTTTACAACTGTTATGAAAATTTAGTATTGTTGAAACTGTCTTACAGGTTAGAAAACTAGGGTTAACAGACATGAAAATTACATAGGAGGTAAGTAACGCCGCAAAAAATTTCACTTTGGTGTGTTACTTTTCCATTCTATAACAGAAAAGTGGTTGTCTTCAATTTTTTCATCTATATCTTATAACTTTTGGAGTAGATGTCTTTTGCCTCTTTAGGTAGGTTTATTTCCAAGTGTTTTTTTTTCTTTTTGACCCCAAAGTAAATGGAATTCTTTCCTTCTCTTTCTGATACTCTGTTCTTATATTATTAACTTATCAAAGTTGTTATGTCATTTGTTTCTAGGTTTACATATATTTAACTAATCTACCACAGTGGAATAATACAGTATTTGTTAATACAAATAATTTCTCCCATTTTGCATGTAAGAGTTCAAAACATATAGCTCAACAGACGCTAAGCGCTGAGGCCGAGGGAAGGAATCCATAGCGTGAAAGATAAGGAACGAAGCAGATGACATGTTCTGACTGGGCTATCTTCCTGTCCCTAGTAATATGCCTAAGAAACTCTGTCACCCACCTAGATGTGGGTAAAGGGGTTCTGACAGGAGACTGACCTTATCAGGGCACAGAATAGATTAGAGAAACGTGGTGAATATATCTCAGAAAGGGTAAACAAAAAATGTTCAACATAACTGCTAACTGCAGTGGGGTGATACTCTGAATATTTTATGCACTAATGATGTCATCTCACATAGTCCACAAAGATCATCTCTTATATTATTTGAAAATAAGATAGCTCTAGAAGATTCTTTCATTCATTATGCTTTAATTTACATAATATAATTAGTTCATACTCTTATTGGTATTCTGACTTGCCATAACAATCTTTCATTTTCACACACTTCTTGTATGTTTCTTTTAAATTTCGGCTGCATAATTTCCACTTAACCTCTGCACCCGTGTTGCTCTTTCAATTTCCATAATTAACTAACAGTAGTTTCTCTTTTGAGTAATGTTCTGTCTATAATCTGACCGGTTTTACTTTTATTTATAAATTTTAATATGTTCTGTATTGTCCCCTTTTGTAACATAAAATTATGAATCCAGAATAAAACAAGTATTTCAAGAGATTATTTTTCTACAAGTCACTTTTTTAGATAACTAAAATGAGATATGTAGATAAAAAATGTTCTCCAGAAGACAAACCATTTAAATGAGATATCCATCATCTAGTAGTCAGTTGTACTCCTATAGTGTCTTGAGGGATATAGTTAATCTCAGGTTAATATACATATATTCTATTTAAAGAAATTGTAATATATATCTGTATATCTTCTCAACATATATGTTATCTCAAAATTTTTCAGATGACTAAACTGAAATATGAATCATATGTATGTTGACAGATAATCAGCAAAAAAAAAAAAAAATGAGGAAATACCAATTCCAACCAGATTCACCATCTCAATAGTTCACACACACATCTCGCATTTTAAGGCTTGTGTACACAGACTCTTATAATCTCACTTTTAGAGAATTAAAATATTAGCCTTTTATTTTTGTATAAGAAAGTCCTGAGTTTCTAAATATTTTTAACTTATAGGTCCTTTACAAGGAAATAACTGGACAGCAGAAATATATAACAGGTCAGCATTTACAGGACAGCATTTACAGGAGACCATGGAATGATAAGAACAATAATCTGAGCTTGCAACTATTGCCATCCATCATATAGGGAATATAAATACAGCTGATATTTGGGGAAAGGAGGTATGCTGGCAAATCTGGGTTTAAATTATAAGCAGTTGCTAATGCTTTTCATTGGGCTTTTCTCAGAAAGTTTTTTTTTTTTTTTTCTCATTAAAAGCAATTTGACAACTCAACATAACAGGTAGGGCAAACAAATGACTCAGGCCTAGCAACAAAGGCCAGGCCCCCTTCTGTAATCATATGGAAATCTCAGTAGCATTATGAAAGTAACGAGAGCATCTGCATTTGAATTTTGCCAAAAAGACAGATGCTTTTAGAGCAGCCCCTTCCAATGCTGGTGGCTAAATCCCAGTAGGGTACTATTGTAATGTTATTCTGCTTATATTTTATTATTTTACTCATAGGCATGTTTTACTCAGAATATAGCAAGTTCAATGGAAATTAAATGGCATGTGTTCACATTAGACTTTCACCAGCAGTACCACTCTATGTGACATATCCTAGTCTAAGAAGAATTTGATCCCAATCCTGCTGAAAACATTCCCCCTTTTTAATTTAGCTCTAATACTTTAACACACGAAGGTTTCCTGCCTGCCAATGCAGGAGATGTGAGTTTGACCCCTGGGTCAGGAAGATGCCCTGGAAAAGGAAATGGCAGCCCACTCCAGTATTCTTGCTGGGGCATCCCATGGACAGAGGAGCCTGGAGGGCTGCCGTCCGTGGGGCTGCAAAGAGTTGGACACCACTATACCTGAGCACCAGGACAGAGGCTTCCATTTTACATAAAAAAATCATTAAACCGAAACCAAACAGGACCCCGCAAGGCCATCTCGGGAACAGACCGCCTTCTCCTAACACACACACAACCCTGGGCCCCCCAGCTCTTGTTTTTAGAAATCCTTTATCCTCTTCTGCCTTCCCTGAGTTACAAAGAGCAAATTTAATCAGAAGAGTCAGAAAAGGCAAAAATAAAGGAAAGCAGTGAAACAAGACAAAATGATAATAGTTTAGCCATAAAACCAAGCTCAGGATCCTTGGTTCCTCCTCAAAGGCCATACAGAATATATTGACCCACATCTTCAAGTTATTTTGCTGCTACTAAAAACCCATCAGGTGGAAGAGGTTAACTGCATGTTGAACATCAGCACAAAGACCCCAGACCAGGTGCAACAGGAAGGCTGATGTCTGAGATTCCTGAATCATGTTACCTCACCCCCAGCCAGTCTGAGAACTGTGCATGAGCTGATCATGCACCCTACAAACCCTCCCTCACATTGGCTTTAAAAAAACACTTCCCCCAAAGCCATCAGGAAATTGGGTCTTTTGAGCACATGCTTTCCATTCTCCTTGCTTGGTATTCTGCAATCAACACGGTACTTTCCCTCACCACAATCTGGTGTCAGTAGACGGTCTTTGCTGCACGTCTGCTGAGAAGGCTCAAGGTGGTTTTGTAGAAAGCCTACAGTCACTAGACATAAGTTCCCTAACATTGTAAAACTATGTCAGAAACGCCAAGCAGGAAGTTACATTTATCAAGGACTGTGCATGCATTCTAAGTGGCAGGGGACCAGCTGAACAAGCTCCAAGGACAGGTGTGAATTGCTGCTGCTAACTCAGATTCCGGAGGCAGGCACAGATCCCTCCTATTGCCAAGGGTCCCATAAGTGGGTGCTGGTCATGCCTCCTCTTGCCCAGGAGACTGCATGAACCATCAAACACCCTGAACACTCCCTATCAAAGGGATAATGACTAGCATATGCCAAGGAAAGAAGAGATGGCAAAGATCCAAAATAAAAGTAGCCCTCACTTAAGAAAAAAAAAAAAAAATTAACCCACACCAGCTACCCAGGGATATTCCTGACTGGAAAAGCCCTCCAAGACTATAGTAAAGAACTATTTTCCCTAAACTCACAAATGAAAGCCACTCAGCCATGTCTGACTCTTTGTGACCCCATGGACTATGCAATCCATGGAATTATCCAGGCCAGAATACTGGAATGGGTAGCCTTTCCCTCCTCCAGGGAATCTTCCCAACCCAGGGATCAAACCCAGGTTTCCCACATTGCAGACAGACTCTTTACCAGCTGAGCCACAGTGGAAGCCCAAGAATACTGAAGTAAGTAGCTTCTCCCTTCTGCAGGGGATCTTCCCAACCCCTGGGAAGATTCCCCCACAGAATCGAATCAGGGTCTCCTGCACTGCAGGCTGATTCTTTACCAACTGAGCTATCAGGGAAGCAATAAACTCACAAAGTATGAGAAATAAAGGTAAAATAAAGAAGCAGATGAACCACTCCTAGCTAAAGGTCAAGAGAATTTCCCTGAAGGAACAAACAATTAAAAAGACATCTTCAGACTAACAGACACTGAGTTCAGAAAAAGAATGTAAATACTGAGGGAATGAAGAAAAGCTATCAATGGAAATGCAGATTACCATAAAAAACTATAAACTATAAGGAGGAGCCAAGAAAAATTAGAAAATTCATTTGCCAAGTTAAAAGTTGGTATATGGGCAATGAAGCAGAATGAATCACGCAAAAGGAAAAAAAAAGTGATCCAGAAAGTAGAATAATGGAAATTACACAATCAGAATAGCAGACTGAAATCCAAATGAAAAGTGAAAGCACTATAACAGACCTATGGGATAATATAATGTATGCCAATCTACAAAGAATTCCAGAAGGAGAATAAAAAGGGGGTAGAAAATGTATTTAAAGAAATTATGGCTGAAAATTCCCCAAACCTAAAGAAGGAAAAACATATCCAGACATAGGAAACACAAAGGATCCCAAGGAAGGTGAATTCAAACAGACTTACAATCAGACATAAAAAAAAAAAAAAAAAAGTCAAAAGTTCTAAAGGCAGCAAGAGAAAAATGAGTCAATTGCAAGGAAATCTCCCTAAGGCTATCAGCTGAATTCTCTACAGAGACAGTGAAGGCCAGAAGGGAGTGGAAAAATATATGCAAAGTCTTGAAAGGAAATGTTCTCTGATCTAGAATATTCTACTCAGCAAGACTATCATTTAGAATACTAGAAGAAATAAACACTTTCTTAGACAAGCAAAAGTCAAAAGAATATAGCAATACTAAACCTACACTAATAGGAATATTGAAAGGTCTTCTCTAAATGGAGAAGAAGCATGAACATGTGGGAAAGAGGAAATTACAACTGTAAAGTATATCACTTAAATAAGCCAGTATACAGATCAAAAGGAAAAAAGACTATATAAAAAAGCAATGATGAACACAAAGAAAGAGCAAAAGTATCACCATAAAGAGGTAAAAAAGGATATTAAAATAGTGAAATGTGGATAAGAGAGATTCATAAAAACCAAAACGAACAGAACACAAGCTTAAAATAAAAAGAAATTTCCAAACCACAAAAAAGGGGGGTGGGGGGAAGGCAGAGAAATAACTGGAAAGCAAGGTTTAAAATGGTACTACATACATATGTATCAATAATTACTTTAAATGACTGAATGCTACAATCAAAAAACAGAGCAGTAGGTAGAATTTTTTTTTAAAGTCTATAATATGCTGGCTCCCAATAGAAAAATATATTTCACGTGAACAGAAAGGGCAAGAAAGTGGGAGTTGCAATACTTACCAGAAAAAATACACTTTAAAATAAAGGCCACAAAAAAGATAATGAAGGACACTAATAATAAAAGGAATAAAAGAGGAGACTTTACAGTCATCAACATATATGCATCTAATGTGTGTATGAGTGTGTGTTAGTCACTCAGTTGTGCCTGAATCCTTGTGACCCCATTGACTGTAGCCCACCAGGCTCCTCTGTCCATGGAATTCTCTAGGCAGGAATACTGGAATGGGTTGCAATTTCCTTCTCCAAGGGATCTTACCAACCTAGGGATTAAACCTGGGTCTCCTACATTTCCAGCAGATTCCTTACCATCTGTGACACCAGGGAAGCCTAATGTAAGAGCACCCAAATACATAAAATAAATACTAACAAACAAAAAGGGAGAAATTGATGGGAATACAGTAAGAGTAGAAGACTTTAATAACCTACTCACATCAGTGGACAGATATTCAAGACAGAGAAATAATCAGTTCAGTTCAGTCATTCAGTTGTGTCCAACTCTTTGTGACCCCATGGACTGCAGCACACCAGGCTTCCCTGTCCATCACAAACTCCCAAAGCTTGCTCAAACTCATGTTCATCAAGTCGGTGATGCCATCCAACCATCTCATCCTCTGTCATCCCCTTATCCTCCTGCCTTTAATCTTTCCCAGCATCAGGGTCTTTTCCAATGAGTCACTTCTTCACATCAGGTGGCCAAAGTATTGATGTTTCAGCTTCAGCATCAGTCCTTCTAAAGAACACCTAGGACTGATTTCCTTTAGGATGGACTGGTTGGATCTCCCCACAGTCCAAGGGACTCTCAAGAGTCTTCTCCAACCCCACAGTTCAAAATCATCAATTCTTTGGCACTCAGCTTTCTTTCCAGTCCAACTCACACATCCATACATGACTATTGGAAAAACCACAGCTTTGACTAGTTGGACCTATGCTAGCAAAGTAATGTCTCTGTTTTCTAACATGCTCTCTAGGTTGGTCATAGGTTTTATTCCAAGAACAAGCATCTTTTAATTTCATGGTGATCTGCAGTGATTTTGGAGCCCAAAAAATAGTCAGTCACTGTCTCCATTGTTTCCACATCTATTCACCATGAAGTGATGGGACCAGATGCCATGATCTTAGTTTTCTGAATGTTGAATTTTAAGTCAACTTTTACACTCTCCTCTTTCACTTCCATCAAGAGGCTCTTTAGTTCTTCTTTGCTTTCTGCCATAAGGATGGTGTCATCTGCATATCTGAGGTTGTTGATATTTCTCCTGGCAATCTTGATCCCAGCTTGTGCTGGATAAGGCAGTAGAGAACTTAAATGATACAATAGAACAGTGAGACTTAAGATATTTTCAGGACATACAAAACACAGAATATATATTATTTTCAAGTGCACATGGGACATTATCTAGGACTGACCACGTACTAGGCCACAACACTAACCTCAACAGATTAAATTACTTCACGTATCTTCTGACTTAAACTAGAAATCTACCACAGAAAAAATAAATGAGAAAAAATGATTATATGGAGAATAAACAGTATGCTACTAAAAACCCAATGAGAGCAAGAAAATCATAAAGGAAATTAAGAAAAAATAACTTGAGACAAATGACAATGAAAATGCAAGCATACCATATCTATGAGAAACAGCAATAGTCAGTTCTTAGATGGAAATCCACTGCCTTCCAAGAAAGACGGAAGATCCAGTGCATGCATGCATGCTAAGTCACTTCAGATGTGTTCAACTCTTTTTGACCCTGTGGACCATGGCCCACCAGGCTCTGCTGTCCATGGGATTCTCCAGGCAAGAACACTGGGGCGAGTTGCCATTGTCTCCTCAGGCAGATCTTCCTGACCCATGAATTGAACCTACATCTCCTGCATGCAGGTGAATTCTTTATCACTGAGACTTCTGAGAAGCCTAGCTTCACAGATGAATTCTACCAAATATACAAAGAAGAAATTATATGGATCCTTCTCAAAGTCTTCTAAAATACTGAAGAGGAGGGAAGACTCCCAAAGACATTCTAATAAAGCCACCATCACCTAGATAACTAAACCAGACAAAGATACCACCAAAAAAGAAATTTAAAAGCCAATATTTTTGAATATAGATGTAAAATTCTCAATAAAATGTTTGCAAACTAAATCCAACAACACATAGAAAAGATTACACACCACTTCCAAGTGGGATTCATCCAAAGTTAATAAGGATAGTTCAACAGAAATCAACATAATATACATTAATACAAGTCAAAAACCACATGATCATCTCAATAGCAAAAAGGCATTTCATAAAAGTCAACATCCATTCATGATAATAACTCTTTCTAAGTGGGTATAGAGGAAACATATCTTAGTATAATAAAAGCCATATATAACAAATCCACAACTAGTATAATACTCAATGGTGAAAAGCTGAAAGCCTTCTCACTAAAATCCTGGAACAAGACAAAGATGACCATTCCCACAACTTCTATTCAACATAGTATTGGAAGTCCTAGACATAGCAATTAGGCATGTAAAAGAAATAAAATGTATCCAAATTGGAAAGGAAGGGGTATACTTGTAACTATATGCAGGTAATACTATATATAAAAAAATACATATAGGATTAAAAATAGGTGATACTACATATAAAAAATCCTAAGGGATCTACACAAAACATATAAGAACAGATAAACAAATTCAACAAAGTAGCAGGCTACAATATTAGTGTTAGGAAACCAGCTGCATTTCTTTACCCTAAGAGTGAAATACCAGAAAATGAATATTTAATAAAACAGTACTTTTTAAAACCACACCAAAAATAAATAAAATACTCATAAAAATCTGATCAAGGAGGTGAATGACTTACATGCTGATAAATATTAAACCTTTAATGAAAGAAAACTAAAGGTGATTCAAAGAAATGGAAAGATATCTCATGCTCTTGGATTAAAAAAAAATAATAATGTTTAAATGACAATACTATAATTTATATATTTAATGTTGTCCCTATGAAATTACCTAGGACATTTTTCACAGAACTAGAACAAATAATCCAAAAAATTCATATGTATTGCCAAAGCAATACTAAGAAAAAAGAACAAAGTAGGAGGCATAAAACTACTATACTTAAGCCAATAATACAAAGCTACACTAAAAAAGCTACAATAATCAAAACAGCAATATTTGTTAAAAAAAAAAAAAAAAACAGACAGACACAGACATTGGGATCAATGGAATAGAACAGGAAGCCTGGAAATAAAACCACACACCTATTGTCAAATAGTCTTCAACAAAAGAAGCAAGAATATAAAATGGGAAAAGAACTTCAGCAAGTAGTGGTGGGAAAGTTGGACAGTGCATGTAAATCAATGAAATTAGAACATACTCTTATACCATACACAAAAATAAACTCAAAATGATTAAAGACTTAATATAAGACATGAACCATAAAACTAAAACATCCTGTGACATACTTGTACCAACGTCTTTGTTCACTTGCCCAATAAAAATAAAAATAAATAAACAAATGGGACTTAATCAAACTTATAAGCTTTTGTACATTAAAGGAAATCCTGAACAAATAAAAAAAATGGGATAAAATATTTGCAATCAATGTGACCAACAAGGACTTAATCACCAAAATAAACAAGCAGCTCATACAACTAAAACCAACAACAAAACCAACAGCCTAATTGATAAATGGAAAGAATATATAAATAGACATTTCTGCAAAGAAGACATACATATGGCCAATAGGCACCAGAGAAAATGCTCAACATTATAAACTGCTAGAGAAATGCAAATCAAAACTACCTTCACCTGTCAGAATAGCCATCACTAAAATGTCTACAAATAAATGCTAGAGAGAGTGCAGAGAAAAGGGAACCCTCCTACACTGTTGGTGGAAATGTATAATAAGTTGGAAAACAGTATGGAAGATCCTCAGAAAACTAAAAACAGAATTATCATATGATCCAGCAATCCAGGTCCTGGGTATACATCCAGACTTAACTGTAATTCAAAAAGATGCATGCACCCCTGTATTCATGAAAGCACTATTCACAATAGCCAAGACATGGAAAAATCTAAATGCTCATTGACAGATGAACTCATATGGTACATATATATAATGGAATACTACCCAGCCATAAAAAGAATGAAATCACACCATTTGCAGCAACGTGGATGGACCTAGAGATTACCATACTAAGTAAGCAAGAGAAAGATAAATTCCATATGATATCACTCATATGTGGAATGTAAAATATGGCCCAAATAGACATATCTGTGGCACAGAAACAGACTCACAGACATAGGGAAAAGACTTGTGATTGCCAAGGGGGAGGGAGGGGGAGGAGCGGGCTGAGCGTTTGCGGTTTGTAGACGCACACTCTTACATTTAGAGTGGAGCAGCAGAGGCTATGCAGAAGACATGGCGAGAACACACAGAAGAGCTGTACAAAGGAGATCTTCAGACCCAGACGACCATGATGCTGTGATCACTCACTCAGAGCCAGACACCCTGGAATGTGCAGTCGAGTGAGCCTAAGGAAGTATACTACAAACAAATCTAGTGGAGGTATGGATTTCCAATTGATCCTTTTCAAACCCTAAAAGATGATGCTGTGAAAGTGCTGCACTCAATATGCCAGCAAATTTGGAAAACTCAGCAGTGGCCACAGGAATAGAAAAGGTCAATTTTCATTCTAATCCCAAAGAAAGGCAATGCCAAAGAATGCTCACCAATTGCACTCATCTCACACGTTAGCAAAGTAATGCTCAAAATTCTGCAAGCCAGGCTTCAACAGTATGTGAACCGTGAAATTCCAAATGTTCAAGCTGGATTTAGAAAAGGCAGAGGAGCCAGAGTTCATATTGCCAACATCTGTTGGATCATTGAAAAACAAAGAGGGTTCTACAAAAACATCTACTTCAGCTTTACTGACTATGCCAAAGCCTTCGACTGTGTGGATCACAACAAACTGTGGAAAATTTTTCAAGACATGGGAATACCAGGCCACCTGACCTGTCTCTTGAGAAATCTGTATGCAAGTCAAGAAGCAACAGTTAGAATGAAACATGGGACAACAGACTGGTTCCAAATAGGAAAAGGAGTATGGTAAGGCTGTATGCTGTCACCCTGCTTATTTAACTTCTATGCAGAGTACATCATAAGAAATGATGGGATGGATGAAGCACAAGCTGGAATCAAGATTGACAGGAGAAATATCAATAACCTCAGATATGCAGATGATACTACTCTTATGGCAGAAAGTGGAGAGGAACTAAAAAGCCTCTTGATGAAAGTGAAAGAGGAGAGTGAAAAAGTTGGCTTAAAGCTCAACATTCAGAAAACGAACACCATGGCATCTTGTCCCATCACCTCATGGCAAATAGATGGGGAAAAAATGGAATCAGCGATTGACTTTATTTTTTGGGGCTCCAAAATCACTGCAGATAGTGATTGCAGCCATGAAATTAAAGATGCTTGCTCCTTGGGAAGAAAGTTATGACCAACCTAGACAGCATATTAAAAAGCAGAGACATTACTTTGCCAACAAAGGTCTGCTTAGTCAAAGCTATGGTTTTTCCAGTAGTCATATATGGATGTGAGAGTTGGACTATAAAGAAAGCTGAGCGCCGAAGAATTGATGCTTTTGAACTGTGGTGTTAGAGAAGACTCTTGAGAGTCCCTTGGACTGCAAGGAGATCCAACCAGTTCGTTCTAAAGGAAATCAGTCCAGAATATTCATTGGGAGGACTGATGCTGAAGCTGAAATGCCAATACTTTGGGAACCTCATGTGAAGAGTTGACTCAATGGAAAAGACCCTGATGCTGGGAAGGATTGAAGGTGGGAGGAGAAGGGGATGACAGAGAATGGTCGGATGGCATCACTGACTCAATGGACATGTGTTTGAGTAAGCTCCGGGAGTTTGTGATGGACAGGGAAGCCTGGCATGGTGCAGTCCATGGGGTCTCAAGGAATTGGCCATGACTGAGCTACTGAACTGAACTCTATAGTACAGAGAACTATATATCCAAACTCCTGGGATAAACTATAATGGAAAAGAAAGTAAAAAAGAGTGTGTGTGTGTGTGTGTATGTGTGTGTGCATATGTATATATGTTTACCTGAGTCACTATTCTATATAGCAGAAATTGTAACATTATAAATCAACTATATTAATAAGAAAATATGGTACTACACAACTTTGTTAATGTTATCCTGTAATGATTAATTTATTTTGAAAGATACATCTCATCCCTACTTTTTTTCTCTCTCAATTTCTCTCGACTCTGTGTTTATGTAATAAACAAACCACACAATCTCAAAAAGTACTAGGAAGAGACCCTGAAGCATTTCTAATTACAAAAGCGTTTACTATGTTCACCCTGAATGCAATATAATTTCACCCCAGCCAGCCTTTATTTAACAGTATCACTAAGTGTTTCACACTTTCTACTAGACTACAATAGTAGTTCAGTCAGTTATTAAACATATACTGACTCAGCCCTTAAAATGTTATACATAAACATTTCAGAAGAATTATTGCCACACAGAAGGTAAAAATTTGTCGCTCCTTGTTTTATGTCTAAATAACATATGCTTTTTCCTTTAGTAAATGTTAATATTTACTGAGAGTTACTGATCATGAACCATGTGCCACACAGCAAATACAAATTAATCAGCTGAAGATTACAGTACCTGAAATAGCCCAGTTATTTATTCCAAATTCATAGATTAAAAGCAAATAAGGAAATACTGCTTCTGTTGGGATTTATACTAGTTATCTACTAGATAGATTACCCCAAATCTATTAATCCACACAATAGATTTATTATTCCAAAAAATCAGTGGCTTAAAATTACACACAATTACCATCTCATAGTTTTCCTAGGTTAGTCATCTCTGTACAGGTTAGTTCTGTCTCAAGGTCTCGCACATGAAGGCAATATGAGGACTGAAGTCTTATTTAAAGTTCATCTACAAGCAGAATTGTTGGTGGAACTTAGATCCTCCTGGGTGTCAGCCAGCAACATCCATTCCTTGGCATGTGAACTTTCCAGAGAGCATCTCACATTCAACTGTTCCATCAGAGAAAGTGAGAGAAGGGAGAACAAGACAGAAGACAGAGTGCTTTGAAACCTAGTCCCTGAAATAACATCCCATCACTTGCTGTGTTCACTGGAAGTGAATGAAGTGAATCACTAGAATCAACCCACACACAAGGGGAAAGGATTTACAAGCATTTGAAAAACAGGACCATCTTAAAGGCTGTCTATCACAGAATTGCAACAGAGAAAAGATTAGTGCTGGGCGAAACTCTGAGTTTAATTTTATGAACATTTTTAGATTAAGAGGTTGTAAATTTTCATCAACCTTTAGATTAACGTGAAACATTTGGAAAATTAGGATTCCAGCCAGTTTTATATTTTACCACAAATTCAAATATAGGAAATGGGGCCTTCTTAATGCTTTTCCTCTTGATTAGAAACATAATCACTTGGGCTCCAGTGATTTCCCACAACTACATGTTTCATGTAATTGCTTTATAATTACATAAAAGTAGTGAAATCTAATAGAAATAGAGTCAGAACTACAGATGATGAGTAAAACAGAAATTAATATTTTATAGCTACTTTGTAGATTCCCATCTGTTTGGTCTCAGTACTGTTAATTTGCTGACTTTGCTTATTATTTGAATTTTAAAGTAAAAAAATTATCCTATAGTAAGTAGGTTCTACTAAATTTTCAAGTTGTTTTCCTGAGTTCAGACAGTATTTTAGAGTTCTTTTACTGATAGTAGGATATCTAATATCTATTCACACATAGAAAACAAAATTGTATTTATAGCTATATGAACTTACTCCAAATCTTGCTGCATTTGGGAAAAACATAACTCCTATGGCCCTGCCAAAGCCTTTCATGTCATCCTGGTTCACATTATTACTCTTTTTATGAACCTATATGTAGTCCTAGAACTTTAAAATATATAATACATGAATATTTCTAATACATAATATTGTTTGTATTTTAGGTCAAAAGTTTTGCCTTTGTAGTAGAGCCTGAAGTCAGGCAGGTTGATTCCTCAAGTTCCATTCTTCTTTCTCAAGATTGCTTTGGCTATTCGAGGTTTTTTGTATTTTCATACAAATTGTGAAATTATTTGTTCTAGTTCTGTGAAGAATACCATTGGTAGCTTGATAAGGATTGCATTGAATCTATAGATTGCTTTGAGTAGTATACTCATTTTCACATTATTGATTCTTCCAATCCATGAACACAGTATCCTTCTCCATCTCTTTGTGTCCTCTTTGATTTCTTTCATCAGTGATTTATAGTTTTCTATGTATAGGTCTTTTGTTTCTTTAGGTAGATATACTCCTAAGTATTTTATTCTTTTTGTTGCAATGGTGAATGGTATTGTTTCCTTAATTTCTCTTTCTGTTTTCTCAGTGTATAGGAATGCAAGGGATTTCTGTGTGTTAATTTTATATCCTGCAACTTTACTATATTTGTTGATTAGCTCTAGTAATTTTCTGGTAGAGAATAGCATTGAAACAAGTATACTATCAAGGGTGAAACAGATCACCAGCCCAGGTTGGATGCATGAGACGGGAGCTCAGGGCTGGTGCACTGGGAAGACCCACAGGGATGGGATGGGGAAGGAGGTGGGAGGGGGGTTCAGGATGGGGAACATATGTAAATCCATGACTGATTCAAGTCAATGTATGGCAAAAATCACTACAATATTGTAAAGTAATTAGCCTCTAACTAATAAAAATAAATGGAAGAAAAAAAAAAGTTTTGCCTTGTTTGTGCTATTAAAAGTTAATGAATTTTTCCCCAAATTATAAAAAAATCTGCATTTTTAGAAGTTTCTACTTTTGTGAAGTTTTCAAAAACTTAACAGACCTAATTTGTTCAACTTTTTTTCTATATTCAAGTCTTTGGATTTGGATAGTTTTTTTTTTTTTTTTTTTTTTTTTTTTTGTCCTTAGCATCTGAATGAAGAGTAGAAAAATTTACTGAGATTACAAATTTCATACACAGAACAGGCCAAGAACAAGGGCTGGAAAGGATCAGAGAATGGCTTAATGTATTTAATATGAGATGTTTATTGGACAGTAAAGTGGAGACACTGGATAGAATATTGAATATGAACATGAATTTAAGGAAAATAAAGATAGGCAATTATCACCATACAAATAAATATACAGCCATTATACCTGAGAGAAGAATTTTTAGTATTACCACATGTATACAAGTCAGCAAAGGGTTCACTACCTGATGTGCACAGAAGCCAATACTATGGCACTGGCCTTTAAGAAAAGAAAAGGCCTATTGAAAAACTGACTGACAAGGCGAGGCTCAAATCCATCTCCATGGTGATGCATTATAAGTGGATATTTAAGGGTTATAGTTTTGAAGTGGTGAAGAAAGGAGACAGCAATTGGTTACAAAATTCAAGGAAGTGCTGTTAAGTCCTTATACATAGGTACAGGCAGGCTTCATGCTTCTTCGAGAATCATATGTGCAAATTTAGGGGGTTGGTATTAAACCTGTGGGGAATTTGGGGCTGTGACAATGGAAGGTCACCTATGGACAAGCAAGTATATTCTGCAAAGACTTGGTTCTGACACATTGGTTCCATCCCCAGTTTCAGCACACGGAGGGGTTTATAACCAGCTGTTTCCTTATTTGCTGTTCTGTAAGACAAGCTCAAGAACTTCTGTAAGTCACCACTTTTTGTTAACACTATGAAACATGGTTTCAACATGGGTTTTTTAATCCTACGGGAGTGGTTTCACATAAAAGATGAAGAAACAAACAAAGCAACTAAGAGATAAGACTAACATTGTTAGAGAACTGAGAGTGGCATCTGAGAAGACAAGCTAAGGATGTGCTTCAAGAATGAGCAATTGTGGGACTTGCCTGGGGGTCCAGTGGTTAAGAATCTGCCTGCCAATGCAAGGAACACAGGTTCAATCCCTGATACAGGAAGATTCCACATGCCTCACGTCAACTAAGCCCCTGCACCACAATGCTGAGCCTCAGCTCTAGAGGTCATAAATTGCAGCTACTGAGACCATGTGCTGCAACTATTGAAGCCTGTGCCCCAGAGCTCATGTTCTGCAATCAGAAGCCTGTGCACTCCAACTAGAGAGCAGTCCCTGCTTGCTGCAAGAGAAAGTTCTCCACAACAACCAAGACCCAGTGTAACCATAAACACACAGATTAAAAACAAAAAACAACGAATGAGCAATCATATAATTTGCTACATCTAGGTAAATAACACGAAAACTGAAACTTGACCTTGAATATAATGATATGTCATTGTTGACACTGACAAAGTATATTTCATTGCTCTAATAGGGCCAAAATTCTTATTGGAATGGGATCAAGGCAAGATGAGAGAAGCCAAAATAGAGACAATCATATAGATAAATGTATTTAGGACTTTTAGTATAAAGGTATCAGAAAAAAAGAAAAGAATGGTAGTTATAGTGAGATATTTGTTAAGAGGATTTAAAGAAAATGTCTCTTTATAGTCGATAAGATGAAGGACATTTATTACAGTGACAGATATTTTTTTTTTTAAGTTCTGTGGCATTGATTAATGTGTAAATATGACAGATTCTTTTGAAATCATAAGAGTGGAAGAAAGATAGCAAGCTTAGAAAACTCTCAAGGAATATTTGGGTGAGTAAATTGAGGAACAATATAATGGAGTAGAAAATAGCAAAAAATTGTTTTAAAAGGCTGGTTCTTTAAAATAGCATGATTTACAAACCTTGGGAGGCATTATTAAAATTCATAAGAGGGAATAAAATATAGCTGAACAAACATCAGAATAAATAATGTAAAAGAGCTTCTGACATATCAGAGATGTATAACATGATAAAATAATACTATAATAAATTTAATCTTTACAAATTTGCAAATATATTTGAAAGGAAAATACTTATATAAAAATATAAAATAGAAAAATTCACAGGAAAACAGAAATCACGAGTTAGCTACTTTTTAGTAACTAAAAAAAAAAAGATAACTAAAATGTCACCAGCCCACCTTAATCCTGTGTGTTTCTTTTTTCCTGGTAAATTGCACCTAATAGTCAAGGATTACACAAGCCCACTGTATAGCACACTATATTTTTTAAGAAGCTTGTGTAGCATTTGAGAACCATAATAAAAGTACGAGAATAGAAAATCAAAGCTTTTTTCATTTACAGATATAAATTCAAGCATTTTAGACAAAATTTTCAGTTAAGTGAATCCCATAGTTATTAAAAATGCTTTGCAAATTTAAGCAGAAAACACAGGCTAAGAGCACACACCTACATGTGAAGAAGAGCAGGAAGAAATCCAGGCAGCAAATAGAGCAAATAAAGACTCTCAGTTTGGGAACACCTTAAAGCATCAGGAAATCTAAGGAGGGAACACGGCGCCATCTGTCAGGCGCTGAAGCCGTAAGCTCCAGGCAGCTGGCCCTGTGACATCAGACTGTTTTCCACGTCTTCCATTTGTCTACAATTTTGCAAAGCAGAGTTTTGGGTGATGCTGTGATAAAAAGGAAGTATCCTGAGACAAGCAGTGTGGAAGGGGAAGTGAGAGTGGTGGTGTCCAGCTTAAACACAAGACACAGCAAATGCACAAAATCCAACAGCCACACATATTTTATTCAGTTCAGCTCAGTTCCTCAGTCGTGTCTGACTCTTTGCGACTCCATGAATCACAGCATGCCAGGCCTCCCTGTCCATCACCAACTCCTGGAGTTTACTCAAACTCATGTCCATCGAGTCAGTGATGCCATCCAGCCATCTCATCCTCTGTCATCCCCTTCTCCTGCCGCCAATCCCTCCCAGCATCAGGGGCTTTTCCAATGAGTCAACTCTTCGCATTAGGTGACCAAAGTATGGGAGTTTCAGCTTCGGCATCAGTCCTTCCAATGAAGATTCAGGATCAATTTCCTTCAGGATGGACTGGTTGGATCTCTTTGCAGTCCAAGGGACTCTCAAGAGTCTTCTCCAACACCACAGTTCAAAAGCATCAACTCTTCGGTGCTCAGCTTTCTTCACAGTCCAACTCTCACATCCATACATGACCACTGGAAAAACCATAGCCTTGACCAGACGGACCTTTGTTAGCAAAGTAATGTCTCTTCTTTTTAATATGCTGTCTAGGTTGGTCATAACTTTCCTTCTAAGGAGTAAGCATCTTTTAATTCCATGGCTGTGATCACCATCTCAGTGATTTTGGAGCCCAAAAAAATAAAGTCTGACACTGTTTCCCCATCTATTTCCCATGAAGTGAGGGGACCAGATGCCATGATCTAAGTTTTCTGAATGTTGAGCTTTAAGCCAACTTTTTCACTCTCCTCTTTCACTTTCATCAAGAGACCTTTTAGTTCTTCTTCACTTTCTGCCGTAAGGGTGGTGTCATCTGCATACCTGAGGTTATTGATATTTCTCCCAGCAATCTTGATTCCAGCTTGTACTTCTTCTAGCCCAGAGTTTCTCATGATGTACTCTGCATGTAAGTTAAATAAGCAGGGTGACAACAATATACAGCCTTGACATATTTCATTGGAGAAATGCAAAAAATGCTTCCAAATGACAATTTTTAGGGGTTATATATGCTCCATGTCCTCCTGTAGACTGGCTGGATTATGTTGGTTTTACATCACAGTTACATTCTTTCCTCCATCCAGATTTGCTTTCCCCCTGCTTTCTGCTCAGGTCTTGATTACTGCATGCCACATTCCATCACAGTATCTGTTTCCTGGATCCCAATCTAACACAACAGGCATCAGTTTTAATATTTATGACATAAGAATACCTGTTTTCCCAAGCCTCACAAAGAGAATGTGTCATCATGCTTTTTACTTTTAATGACCTGTGGATATTACTGTGTACAAACAGGTATCAGGGAATTAGACCAACTGCCAGGAGTTAGTTTTCCTAAAGAAAAAGAAATACATGTGTGTGTGAGTACATATATATGATAGCATCTCTCTTCAGCATATTTTTTAAATCCCCTCCCAGTTCAAACTACCAATTTACAACACCTTATATTTTACACATTTCATTATAAACCATGGAGGCTTTAAACTGGCAGGTGGGAACATCCTGCTTTCAAATACAAGCTTTTCCCCAATTTGGTTCAATGTTATCATCCCAGGTATGTATAACATACCTTTGAGTGAGCTTGAATACTTTCTGTGTATCTAAGGACAAATTTTATATGTGTTTTTTGTAAATTGTCTGTTAATATCAGAGCCTGACATGTTTCAGTCCATGGGGTTGCAAAGCGTTGGACAAGACTTAGCAACTGAACAACATAAAAGAGGTAACCGAGGCAGAGAGGAGCATACTATGCTTGTCAAGACTAAACAGCTAGTAAGTGGTAAATTCTATAATCAACCCCAGTCACTCTAAGCCCTTACTCTTTTCAGTTAATAATCTCACTTTTGAACACTATTGTTAAGACAAAATCTGTCTGCACTTTGCCATCCGGTGTCCCAGAAAGTAAAAGTCACTCATTCCTGTCTGATTCTTTGCAAGCCCGTGGAATTTTCTAGGCCAGATTACTGGAGTGGGTAGCCTTTCCCTTCTTCAGGGGATCTTCCCAACCCAGGGATTGATCCCAGGTCTCCCGCATTGCAGGTTTTTTACCAGCTGAGCCACAAGGGAAGCCCAAGAATACGGGTGTGAGTAGCTAATCCCTTCTCCAGCAGAGATCTTACCAACCCAAGAATTGAACCAGGGTCTCTTGCATTGCAGGCAGATTCTTTACCAACTGAGCTACCAGGGAAGCCCTCAGTGTACCAAACAACAGATAAACCAGCACACCAAAAAACACTGATTTTAGGGTCAGTGTACCAAACAACAGATAAATAAAATCTTCTATACCTGGCTGTGAAGCCTTGCTATTATCAAAAACTGGCATGATATCTGATCATCTATTGCTTGGATTATTTTCAGGTAGGGGGTGTTTCCTTATTTTACCCTTCTAGGTGTGTGTGACTTCAGATTTGAGCTAAAATATAAGGGTTATAGGAAACTGAATTGAGTATCAAAGTGGTTCAATAATGATATTAAAACAGTCCCATGTAGAGCCAAGGAAAACAGGAATGATTATATTGGAGGGCAAAACATAAAATTAGCCAGGCAGAAAGTAAAGCTGTAACATCAAACCAAATGCTCTGGATTTAAAGGTAGAATGCAAATGCAAGCTTATCTGATGGAAACCAGACCCAAACTTAAGTAACTATGAGATACCACTACAGTCCTGGGAGAATGGCCAAAATACAGAAAACTGACAATGACAAATTCTAACACTGAGTAGAACAACAGGAACTCTTACTCATTGCTTATGGGAATGCAAAATGGTACAGTGCTTTGGAAGTTGGGTTCTTGCAAAACTAAACATAATCTTACCACATTATTAGGTAATCATGCTCCTTGGTATTTACCCAAAGGAGTTGAAAACTTTGAAATCTACACAAAAATGCACATGGATGTTTACAGCTGTCTTATGCATAACTACCAAAACTTGAAAGAAGTCAAGATGTATTTCAGCCAATGAATGAATAAATAAATTGTGGGGTATCCAGACTTGTTCAATGCTAAAAAGAAATGAGCTATCAAGTAATAAAAATATATGAAGGAAACAAATGCATATTAGTAAATGAAAGATCACCTGAAGAGGTTGCCTACTTAATGATTCCAACTCTATGCCACTCTCAAAAAACAAAACTTTGGAGACTGCAAAAAGATCATATGTTGCTAGGCATTACAAGTGAGGGAAAGATAAATAAGCAAAGCACACAGGACTTTTAGACATTTGCTTATTTACTCTGTATGATACCATAATGATGATTACATGTCATTATCCATTTGTCTAAAGCCATACAATGTGCAAAATGAAGAGTGAACCATAATGCACATTATTAGCTTTGGATGGTAATGATGTGTCAATATAAGGCTGTATATTGAAATGTGTACCACTCTAGTGTGGGATGTTGACAGTGAGGTAGGCTATTCATTTTTGGAGGCAGAGGCTATATTACAAAATCTCTGTTCCTTCTACTGTGAACCTAATACTGATTTTTAAAAGCCTATTTTGGGGGAAAAAACTATTATGTAAATTTTGACAGGAGATTTTCTGTGGTGTCAGTGTAGCTGCAGGGGCATTTTCTGGGATAGTCCAGGACTTGACTTTAAGTGGGATGACATTTTACAAAAGCTACAATTCTTTGTTATGAAGTCCCTATGTGGGAATAAAGAAACTGAGGCCTAGAGAAATTATGTACCTCCTATCAAGTGACAAAGCTATTTTATGGTAGTCTTTATCTATTAAAAGAAAAAATCAGTGTTTCATATGAGAAGTGTCAATGTCAGCAATGACTGCGTTATAAATATGCTAAATAAGAAAATTTCACCCTTCACAGCTTGGTGAAGGAACTTTACTAAAATTAAATGATAATCAAAGGTCACTGTAATAATGTATTATAAACCAAAAATCAAAGTGTGTTATCTATAAATTCAGTATTTCAATTTTTGTATATTTTATTTACATAAAAGAATGATATTTCTTCAATAATTTCTTCAATAATAATGAGGTCAAATGAATTTGTAAAATGAAATGAAATACTTTGTATTACATTCTCGGAGATTCACAATATACATACTGTAGTAAAGGAAATAATATTTGGTGATGTGAACATACCTACAGTTAGCTCTCAGTCACCTAGCTATTAAAAAGAAACTTTTTGTGAAATTTTGTCACTATACTTTCTTATATATACAATTTCCCAAATCAGGAGCAGAAGATTATGAATTATTAATCATGCTCAGGCTCGGGGACCACATTTTGCAGTCAAATCCTGGCAATAGCACTGCGACTCTGGAAAAATTTCTTAGTTCTTCTAGGCTTTAAAAGTATCTACAAGATGGAAATAATAATTTGATATACTCCAGACTTTGGAGAATTAAATTAGCTAAAATTTATAAAAGATGATGAGCAGTTTCTGGCACAGAGCTATCACACAATGCATGTTAGCTGACTGGAGTTATCATCCACAAGCAAGCAAGGAAGACACCAGGAGATAGAGTCATCCTTTGCAACGTAGATCTTTGCCCAGCTCTTTTTTTGTAAAATTATTTCTTTGTATTTTTTCCTCTATATTATTTTTTCCTGGTCATTTCTTTCCCCTTGTCTATTGTGAGACACAGAGTATGGAGATAGATGAATTTCAGTTCAGTCACTCAGTCATGTCCAACTCTTTGAGACCCCATGACCTGCAGCTCGCCAGGCCTCCCTGCCCATCACCAACTCCGGGAGTTTACTCAGACTCACGTCCATTGAGTTGGTGATGCCATCCAACCATCTCATCCTCTGTCGTCCCCTTCTCCTCCTGCCTTCAATCTTTCACAGAATCCGGGATCTTTTCCAATGAGTCAGTTCTTTGCATCAGGTGGCCAAAATATTGGAGTTTCAGCTTCAGCATTAGTCCTTCAAATGAATACTCAGGACTGATTTCCTGAACTGGACTGGTAGGGTCTCCTTGCAGTCCAAGGAACTCTCAAGAGTCTTCTCCAACACCATAGTTAAAAAGCATCAATTCTTTGGCACTCAGCTTTTCTTTATAATCCAACTCTCACATCTATACATGACCACTGGAAAAACCATAGCCTTGACTAGATGGACCTTTGTTGGCAAAGTAATGTCTCTGCTTTTTAATATGCTGTCTAGGTTGGTCATAACTTTTCTTCCAAGAAGTAAGTGTCATTTAATTTCATGGCTGCAGTCACCATCTGCAGTGATCTTGGAGCCAAAAAAAATAGTCAGTCACTCTTTCCATTGTTTCCCCATCTATTTGCCATGAGGTGATGGGACCAGATACCATGATCTTATTTTTCTGAATGTTGAGTTTTAAGCCAACTTTTTCACTCTCCTCTTTCACTTTCATCAAGAGGCTCTTTACTACTTCTTTGCTTTCTGCCATAAGGGTGGTTTCATCTGCATATCTGAGGTTATTGATATTTCTCCTGTCAATCTTGATTCCAGCTTGTGCTTAATCCAACCCAGCGTTTCTCATAATGTACTCTACATATAAGTTAAATAAATAGGGTAACAATATACAGCCTTGACATACTCCTTTCCCTATTTGGAACCAGTCTGTTGTTCCATGTCCAGTTCTAACTGTTGCTTCCTGACCTGCATACAGGTTTCTCAGGAGGCAAGTCAGGTGGCCTGATATTCCCATCTCTTTAACAATTTTCCAGTTTGCTGTGACCCACATGTCAAAGGCTTTGGCATAGTAAATAAAGCTGAAGTAGATATTTTTGTGGAACTCTCTTGCTTTACGATGATCCAACAGATGTTGGCAATTTGATCTCTGGTTCTTCTGCCTCTTCTAAATCCAGCTTAAACATCTGTTTTGAGCATTACTTTACTAGCATGAGAAATAAATTTAGATTTATAAATTTAGATAAATTTAGGATGCATGATATAAGAATCAGAGATTGAGTGAAGAAGAAAATTAAGAATGAGATGAAAGAGAAAAGTGAACATATATGATCAGATGAAAAAAGACAGACATGGAGTTGAATGGATAATTTCATGAAGTTACAGAATTACATGTTCATAATTACTAGTTCTGAAATATCCAATATCTATTGTACAAGATAGCCTACTTTTATATTCATAGAATAGTATGAAATATATTTTTTAGAAATTATTGTACTGATTTTCACTTGCATATGAGTGAGCCTTGATTTGACAATTTCAGCATCCTGCCTTCGGAGAAGGAAATGACACCCCATTCCAGTACTCTTGCCTGGAAAATCCCATGGATGGAGGAGCCTGGTGGGCTGCCATCTACGGGGTCGCACAGAGTCGGAAACGACTGAAGTGACTTAGCAGCAGCAGCATCCTGCCATAATCAATACCAAGCAATATTACAGTCCCTGTTTCACTTACTCTTTTTCACTGCTATGAAATAATTTTGACCATTATAAAATACCATTTGTTATAAGAATGATTCTTGTTCTGCATAAGTAATACTATATCATGGGGCATACTTATTTATTGAGTTTCTTCCTAATTTTCTTTCTATTATTTTGCATTCCAGGCTGCTGAAAGATATGGTCCTTTTCTGATTATAGAAGTTCAACTTTCTTTTTCCTAGTGAAATTCAGCACCAGTATGGGGATATGACAAAAATATATACAAGCAATACTATTACATAATAATGTGATTAATTGAAACTATTGATTAATTTGAAGGCAACAAGATATAACGAATAACTGAAAAGTAGATTTAAGAAGATAATTAACAATGAGATTCCTGGGGGGAGGAGTCAAGATGGCGGAGGAATAGGATGGGGAGATCACTTTCTCTTCTACAAATTCGTCGAAAGAACAACAGAACGGTGAACAAAATTTACAAAACAACTTCTGATCGCTAGCAGCGGACATCAGGTGCCCAGAAAAGCAGCCCATTGTCTTCAAAGGGAGGGAAAAAAAAAAAATTTGTTTTTTTCTTTTTTTTCTTTTTTTGTTCTTTTTTTTCTTTTTTCTTTTCTTTCTTTTCTTTTGCTTGTTTTTATCTCCTATTTCCTTTTAAAGTCCTCTAATACTCCTCTATTATTCCTTAATTTTCATTTTCATCTCAATATAACCTTGCAAAAAAAAAGAAAAAAAAAAAAGAAGAGAGAGAGAAGCCCTATTTTTAAACTGATCTCCATATATATCTCTAAATTTTGGGTTTTTGTTTTTGTTTTTAAATATTTTTATTTCAAAGAGTCTAACCTCTACGCTAAATTTTTAAATCTTTGTTTATCAGTATGTGATATAAATGTTGGACATTTAAGAATCCAATATTCAATTCCCATTTCTATTCAGGAGTGTGTTGATTACTCTCTTCCACGTTTGACTCTCTGTTTTCTAGCTCAGAACAACTCTATTTCCTCCTTTCCCCTTCTCTTCCCAATCCAATTCGGTGAATCTTTGTGGGTGTCTGGGCTACAGAGAACACTTTGAGAACAGATAACTGGGTAGATCTGTCTCTTTCCTCTTGAATCCCCCTTTCTCCTCACCTGCTCACCTCTATCTCCTTCCTCCCTCTCCTATTCTTCATGTAACTCTGTGAACCTCTTTGGTGGTCCCTCACGGTGGTAAATCTTTTCACCATTAACCTAGAAGTTTTTATTACCAGTGCTGCATAGTTGTAGAAGTCTTGAGACTATTGGTAGAATGAAACTGAAATCCAGAGGCAGGAGACTTAAGCCCCAAACCTGAGAAAACCATAAAACTCCTGACTACACAGAACATTAAGGAATAAGAGTCCATCCAAAAGCCCCCATACCTACACCAAAACCAACCGCCACCCAAGAGCCAAGAAGCTCCAGGACAAGACATACTACATAAATTCTATAGTAACACAGGAACATAGACCTACGTGTCAACATACAGGCTGCCCAAAGTCACACCTAACACATAGACCCATTGCAAAACTCATCACTGGGCACTCCATTGCACTCCAGAGAGAAGAAATCCATTTCCACGCACCAGAACACTGACACAAGCTTCCCTAACCAGGAAACCTTGACAAGCCAATCGTCCAACACCACCCACTGGGTAAAATTTCAACAATAAAAAGGAATCACAGACCAGAAGAATACAGAAAGCCCACCCCAGACACAGCCATCTAAACAAGATGAAAAGGCAGAGAAATACCCAACAAGTAAAGGAACATGAAAAATGCCCACCAAATCAAACAAAAGAGGAGGAGATAGGGAATCTATCTGAAAAAGAATTTTGAATAATGATAATGAAAATGATCCAAAATCTTGAAAGCAGAATGGAGTTACAAATAAATAGCCTGGAGACAAAGATGAAGAAGATGCAAGAAATGTTTAACAAGGACCTAGAAGAAATAAAAAAGAGTCAAATAAAAATGAATAATGCAATAAATGAGATCAAAATCACTCTGGAGGGAACCATGAGTAGAATAACAGAGACAGAAGATAGGATAAGTGAGGTAGAAGATAAAATGGTGGAAATAAATGAAGCAGAGAGGAAAAAAGAAAAAAGAATCAAAAGAAATGAGGACAACCTCAGGGACAATGTGAAATGCCCCAACATTCGAATCATAGGAATCCCAGAAGAAGAAGACAAAAAGAAAGGCCATGAGAGGCTACTCGAGGAGATAATAGCTGAAAACTTCCCTTAAATAGGGAAGGAAATAGCCACCCAAGTCCAAGAAACCCAGAGAGTTCCAAACAGGATAAACCCAAGGCGAAATACCGCAAGACACATATTAATCAAATTAACAAAGATCAAACACAAAGAACAACTATTAAAAGCAGCAAGGGAGAAAAAACAAATAACACATAAAGGGATTCCCCTAAGGATAACAGCTGATCTATCAATAGAAACCCTTCAGGCCAGAAGGAAATGGCAGGACATACTTAGAGTAATGAAAGAGAATAACCTACAACCAAGATTACTGTACCCAGCAAGGATCTCATTCAGATATGAAGGAGAATTCAGAAGCTTTACAGACAAGCAAAAGTTGAGAGAATTCAGCACCACCAAACCAGCTCTTCAACAAATGCTAAAGGATCTTCTCTAGACAGGAAACACAAAAAGGTTGTATAAACGTGAACCCCATAACAGCAAACTAAATGGCAATGGGACCATACCTATCAATAATTACCCTAAATATAAATGGGTTGAATGCCCCAACCAAAAGACAAAGACTGGCTGAATGGATACAAAAACAAGACCCCTATATATGCTGTCTACAAGAGACCCACCTCAAAACAAGGGACACATACAGACCAAAAGTGAAGGGCTGGAAAAAAAATATTTCATGCAAACGGAGACCAAAAGAAAGCAGGAGTTGCAATACTCATATCAGATAAAATAGACTTTCAAATAAAGGCTGTGAAAAGAGACAAAGAAGGACACTACATAATGATCAAAGGATCAATTCAAGAAGAAGATATAACAATTATAAATATATATGCACCCAACATAGGAGCACCACAATATGTAAGGCAAATGCTAATGAGGATGAAAGAGGAAATTAATAGTAACACAATAATAGTGGGAGACTTTAATACCCCACTCACAACTATGGATAGATCAACTAAACAGAAAATTAACAAGGAAACACAAACTTTAAAGGACACAATGGACCAGCTAGACCTTATTGACATCTATAGGACCTTTCACCCCAAAACAATCAACTTCACCTTTTTCTCAAGTGCACACGGAACCTTCTCCAGAATAGATCACATCCTGGGCCATAAATCTAGTCTTGGTAAATTCAAAAAAATTGAAATCATTCCAGTCATCTTCTCTGACCACAGTGTAGTAAGATTAGATCTCAATAACAGGAAAAAAAAATATTAAAAACTCAAACATATGGAGGCTAAACAACATGCTTCTGAATAACCAACAAATCATAGAAGAAATCAAAAAAGAAATCAAAATATGCATAGAAACGAATGAAAATGAAAACACAACAACCCAAAACCTATGGGACACTATAAAAGCAGTGCTAAGGGGAAGATTCATAGCATTACAGGCCTACCTCAAGAAACAAGAAAAAAGTCAAATAAATAACCTAACCCTACACCTAAAGCAATTAGAAAAGGAAGAAATGAAGAACGCCAGGTTTAGTAGAAGGAAAGAAATCTTAAAAATTAGGGCAGAAATAAATGCAAAAGAAACTAAAGAGACCATAGCAAAAATCAACAAAGCTAAAAGCTGGTTTTTTGAAAAAATAAACAAAATTGACAAACCATTAGCAAGACTCATTAAGAAACAAAGAGAGAAGAACCAAATTAACAAAATTAGAAACGAAAATGGAGAGATCACTACAGACAACACTGAAATACAAAGGATCATAAGAGACTACTACCAGCAGCTCTATGCTAATAAAATGGACAACTTGGAAGAAATGGACAAGTTCTTAGAGAAGTATAACTTTCCAAAACTGAACCAGGAAGAAATAGAAGATCTTAACAAACCCATCACAAGCAAGGAAATCGAAACTGTAATCAGAAATCTTCCAGCAAACAAAAGCCCAGGACCAGATGGCTTCACAGATGAATTCTACCAAAAATTCAGAGAAGAGCTAACACCTATCTTACTCAAACTCTTCCAGAAAATTGCAGAAGAAGGTAAACTTCCAAACTCATTCTATGAGGCCACCATCACCTTAATTCCAAAACCAGACAAAGATACCACAAAAAAAGAAAACTACAGGCCAATATCACTGATGAACATAGATGCAAAATCCTTAACAAAATTCTAGCAAACAGAATCCAACAACATATTAAAAAAATCATACACCATGACCAAGTGGGCTTTATCCCAGGAATGCAAGGATTCTTTAATATCCACAAATCAATCAATGTAATACACCACATTAACAAATTGAAAGATAAAAACCATATGATTATCTCAATAGATGCAGAAAAAGCCTTTGACAAAATTCAACATGCATTTATGATTAAAACTCTCCAGAAAGCAGGAATAGAAGGAACATATCTCAACATAATAAAAGCTATATATGACAAACCCACAGCAAGCATTACCCTCAATGGCGAAAAATTGAAAGCATTTCCCCTAAAATCAGGAACAAGACAAGGGTGCCCACTCTCACCACTTCTATTCAACATAGTTTTGGAAATGTTGGCCACAGCAATCAGGGCAGAAAAAGAAGTAAAAGGAATCCAGATAGGAAAAGAAGAAGTGAAACTCTCACTGTTTGCAGATGACATGATCCTCTACATAGAAAACCCTAAAGACTCTACCAGAAAATTACTAGAGCTAATCAACGAATATAGTAAAGTTGCAGGATATAAAATTAACACACAGAAATCTCTTGCATTCTTATACACTAACAATGAGAAAACAGAAAGAAAAATTAAGGAAACAATACCATTCACCATTGCAACAAAAAGAATAAAATACTTAGGAATATATCTACCTAAAGAAACAAAAGACTTATACATAGAAAACTATAAATCACTGATGAAAGAAATCAAAGAGGACACAAAGAGATGGAGAAATATACCGTGTTCATGGATTGGAAGAATCAACATTGTCAAAATGGCCATACTATGCAAAGCAATCTACAGATTCAATGCAATCCCTATCAAGCTACCAACGGTATTTTTCACAGAACTAGAACAAATAATTTCACAATTTGTATGGAAATACAAAAAACCTCGAATAGCCAAAGTAATCTTGAGAAAGAAGAATGGAACTGGAGGAATCAACCTGCCTGACTTCAGACTATACTACAAAGCCACAGTCATCAAGACAGTATGGTATTGGCACAAAGACAGATATATAGATCAATGGATCAGAATAGAAAGCCCAGAGATAAATCCACGGGCATATGGTCACCTTATCTTTGACAAAGGAGGCAAGGATATACAATGGAAAAAAGATAGCCTCTTTAACAAGCGGTGCTGGGAAAATTGGTCAACCATTTGTAAAAGAATGAAACTAGAACACTTTCTAACACCATACACAAAAATAAATTCAAAATGGATTAAAGATCTAAATGTAAGACCAGAAACTATAAAACTCCTAGAGGAGAACATAGGCAAAACACTCTCCGACATAAATCACAGCAGGATCCTCTATGACCCACATCACAGGATATTAGAAACAAAAGCAAAAATAAACAAATGGGACCTAATGAAACTTAAAAGCTTTTGCACAGCAAAGGAAACTATAAGCAAAGTGAAAAGACAGCCCTCAGATTGGGAGAAAATAATAGCAAACGAAGCAACAGACAAAGAATTGCTTTCCAAAATATACAAGCAACTCCTCCAGCTCAACTCCAGAAAAATAAATGACCCAATCAAAAAATGGGCCAAAGAACTAAACAGACACTTCTGCAAGGAAGACATACAGATGGCTAAGAAACACATGAAAAGATGCTCAACATCACTCATTATCAGAGAAATGCAAATCAAAACCACAATGAGGTACCATTACACACCAGTCAGGATGGCTGCTATCCAAAAGTCTACAAGCAATAAATGCTGGAGAGGGTGTGGAGAAAAGGGAACCCTCTTACACTGTTGGTGGGAATGCAAACTAGTACAGCCGCTATGGAAAACAGTGTGGAGATTTCTTAAAAAATTGGAAATAGACCTTCCATATGACCCAGCAATCCCACTTCTGGGCATACACACCAAGGAAACCAGATCTGAAAGAGACACATGCACCCCAATGTTCATCGCAGCAGTTTATCATAGCCAAGACATGGAAGCAACCTAGATGCCCATCAGCAGATTAAGGGATAAGGAAGCTGTGGTACATATACACCATGGAATATTACGCAGCCATTAAAAAAATTCATTTGAATCAATTCTAATGAGATGGATGAAACTGGAGCCCATTATACAGAGTGAAGTAAGCCAGAAAGATAAAGACCATTACAATATACTAACACATATATATGGAATTAAGAAAGATGTTAATGATAACCCTATATGCAGAACAGAAAAAAAAAAAGACACAATTTATAGAATAGTCTTTTAGACTCTGGGAGAAGGAGAGGGTGGGATGTTTCAAGAGAACAGCATCGAAACATGTATAGTATCTAGGGTGAAACAGATCACCAGCCCAGGTTGAATGCATGAGACAGGCGCTCGGACCTGGTGCACTGGGAAAACCTAGGGGAAGCGGATGGAGAGGGAGGTGGGAGGGGGGATCGGGATGGGGAACACATGTAAACCCATGGCTGTTTCATTCTAATGTATGACAAAATTCACTACAAATAAAAAAAAAAAATGAGATTCCTGGAAAAATTATCCCCTTTGCGAAAAAAAATATTATCAGAGTAATGACTACAGAAAAATTTTCACAGCATGGAGATAAATATGATACACGTCTCAAGTTAGTCAGGGTGAAAAGCTGTGTTAAAGAAGTCAGACAGATGGTAATGAAGACAGTATTCACAGACACAGAAAATGACTCAGACACCAGATAATGGAAAGAACAATTACACTTAATAGGAGACAGCAGCGTAGGCATTAGCTGCTACTGGAACAGAGTAGAGATGCGCTATTCAAAACTGTTTTTCTAAATTGCAAAATATATGAGAAAAAAGGAAAAGTGGAATTTATTCTATTATAGTGAAAAATCTAATATTCAGATCAAAAGACAATTCAAGCATAGCTTATTGGAGAATCTAAATAAACTATATATTCAATATTTTCTTCCAAATGTCTATATTTTAAAGACACTACTGTTTACTGCGATAATGTTTTCATCATAAATGCAACATAAATTAGTGGAAATTATATATTAGAACAATGCTTACTTCAAAAGTAAAATATAATTGAAAAATACTGCAGTGGATTTCAAAGACTTATTATTAAAAATGTAAATCATCTCACTTATAGTCTTTTTTTGATTATAAGTTGAATTGAAAAATATCTTGGATATGCTAGGTTAAATAAAATATATTATAAAATTTAATATTATCTGTTTTCTTTTACTTTTAAAAGTGTGGTTAACAAAAAAAAAGTGAAATTAAGTAGGTCTAATTATCTTTCTATTGGTCAGAGCTGATAGAGATGGTGGTTTGAAAACCATCATACGGTTTCTTGGGAGATGATTTTGTCTCAGGACACCAAATTCAGACCTTAACTATGATAATCAAGAAACTAACAAAGGCATCTGGATAATACTTTAGAGATCCATACATTAATTACATGTTTCCATTCTATGCCTGTATTAGTTATGTAACCTACAGTAACTTTGAGCAACTGATTCACTTAAATTTGAATTTTAGTCCTACCACTTCCAACTTCTCTGAGATTCTTAAACTGTCTAAACCTATGAATTTGTCAATTATATAGAAAAGGCTGTTGGTATTTTATGATTGCTGGTGGAAAGTTTTAAGAATTTAGGTAATAATCAAATTATGTTACAGTTCACATTAAGAATCATTACTATTATTATTAAATTATTATTGATATTCATAGAAACTTTAGCTTTTTTCTGAGTTTATGAATACCTGGAATGGTTGGCAAAGTCTATTCATGTCCTTTTTTAAAATTTTTTTCTACCCATGCTATGAAGGGCACAGCAGAGAAGTCATCAGTTAGATCACGAAGGTAAAGTTATTTTGTATTCATCTTCCCATCAGGAGGAAATATTGAAAAGCCAGTTGCTGTGCTGCCCAATATAGTGTGAAATCACTTACTGCCCATTGGGATTAAGAGACCTGCTGATGCGTTGCCTTTTCTGAATATAACTTCCCTGAGAGAGCTGCTGTCACGCAACCATCTGTTTGGGTACCATAGCTTAGACATAGTTTAGAAGACTATCTACCTCCTCCCTGATTTGTCAACATGGACACTTAGGTCCATATACCAAGGTATTAAAGTGTTTTGCTCAGAGCAGCCAAGTCAAGAGAGCATTGGATTTAGAGTCAGGAGACCTAGTTTCTATGCCAAGCTTGGCCACTGATGAATTCTATGACTTTAGAAGAGTCTAATTTCTCCTGGCCTTAATTTCTTCATGTATACTAACAAAGAGTATAAACTGAATTTTTAAAACACCTCCTTCAAATATAATTGCCTGAACTTCTTTGTATGTTTGGAATGAAAATGCTGTGTTGTTTTATGCTTTTTCTGTTATCTTACTGATGTTGCCTATTTTGTCTCTTTGGCATTTACTGATTGATTCAATCATTATTTGAGGGCTTGCTTCTGAGAGTGCTATTAGTATTAGGAAAATAAGATTAAACAAAAATACATCCTTGTGAACAATGTAGTTTAGTCAGAGAAAAAAGAAAAAACATTGATCCAATATTTACACACAGTGCTATCTGTCCCCATATCCTAGGTACATGGGCCCTCACTAAGATGAGGCTGCACCAGGATAAATGTTGTGCTGCTGCAGGGCAGAGCATGCAAGGACGACCTGTCTCCCCACAAGCGCAGCTGCGCCTGAAGCAGAAAGCGGAACAGGAACACAGAAAACCCTCAAGCCGCTTCAGGCCTAATGCCAAGCACAGGTAAGAACAGCATGTGGCTTGAAGAACTTGGACCAACAGAATGTGATCACAAGGGATGTGGCCACGTGTAACCATAAAAACGGGCCCGGAATTGCTTTCTATTCTCCTTCTCTTTGTACTGTTTTAAGATTAAATAGGTATGGTGGCTCTGAAAGACACATGGTAAGGATAGTATAGGTCTCTTCCATCATAACAGAATGAGTATGGTGTTTGGTCATGTCTTGGATGAGAAGGATCAATAGATTGAAGACATAAACGAACTTCGTTTGAGCTTAAAATGAACTCCTGTTATGACTATGCCATCACACACATTTTTGTTTGTTATACAGAAATAGAGCCTTCCTAATTAGTACAGAAATGGTAAATTGAAGTGAAATGTTTTTACAGTACAATCATAAACGATGTGGAATTGACTTTTCAATCAGATATGTATCCAAGAAATTTATATCACAGCTCATAAACATGTCAACTCCTTGGACAGTGGCAATATCTCTTTCAAAGCTGTTGCCCTTGATAAGTTAGTGCACTGACCACATGGCACTAAGTTGCAATTCTAGGAAACATGAAAATTAAAATGATATATGAATTTATTTTTACTTTCTACCTCCAGAAGATATGTTATGAAATAGATGAAGAGACTCTCAAAAGTTTGGAAAATTCTGTTTCTGGATTTCTAACAAGCAATAGATTTGAGCAGCAGATTCTCAGGGAAACAAAATCACACAGCTTTGTGCAAAGCTCAGATTAAGAGTTTTTCTAACTTAGATAGGCCTATTATATCAGATAACCGTGATGTTTTCAAATGGCTTTGGCATTGAGAGAGAGAGAATAAAGAATTAAAGATTAGCATTAGGAAAGAATTTTGAATACGGTTAGGTGGTTCCTGATACATTACGTGGATCTGAAGCTCAGTATCTTTGAGGAATTTTCTTGTCATTACATCAAAGCCAATTAAAAAATGAATTGCTTATTTTAATCCTAAATCAATATTCCACCTCCAAATTTGAATGTGTGAGAAATAAACCCTAAAAGTTTGGCAAGTGCCAAAGAAAGACATACCCGAGAAGTCACTTTATATATATATTACATATATATGTATATATATTATATACATATTATCCACATACATATATATGGATAATAATGGAAAAGGAACAGTCCCACAGGATGGCTTTAGAAGGCTTTGGAGTACAGTGTACTGATGAGCTGCTCTCACAAGACAGAGTCAGGATCCTGTTTGCCAAGGCTGGGAGATTTCCCACGCTGGGTCCAGCAATGATTTATTACTGATATGATTCAGGGACTGCTGTGCCCTTCCAAGCCCTTCCTTTTATGTAGCGGTAACCTAGACAGCATATTAAAAAGCAGAGACATTACTTTGCCAACAAAGGTCCATCTGGTCAAGGCTATGGTTTTTCCAGTGGTCATGTGTGGATGTGACAGTTGAACTATGAAGAAAGCCAAGCACCGAAAAATCGACGCTTTTGAACTGTGGTGTTGGAGAAGACTCTTGAGAGTCCCTTGGACTGCAAGGAGATCCAACCAGTCCAACCTAAAGATCAGTCCTGGGTGTTCATTGGAAGGACTGATGCTGAAGCTGAAACTCCAGTACTTTGGCCACCTTACGCAAAGAGCTGATTCATTGGAAAAGACCCAGATGCTGGGAGGGATTGGGGGCAGGAGGAGAAGGGGATGACAGAGGATGAGATGGCTGGATGGCGTCAACGATTCGATGGACACGGGTTTGAGTGGACTCTGGGAGTTGGTGATGGACAGGGAGGCCTGGCGTGCTGCGGTTCATGGGGTCACAGAGTCGGACACGACTGAGCGACTGAACTGAACTGATTCATAGCACTCTTTTTTAGTCCTTTTCATTTCTACAAAATCAGTAGCAATTTCCCCTTTCACTTCTGAATTTAGTTATTTGCATCTTCTTTTTTCCTAAAGTTTGTCATTTATGTTGATCATTTTGTAGAATCAAATCTCAGTTTCATTAATCTTCTTTGTTTTTCTATTTTCATTTTTTATTGATCTGTTTTATTATTTCCTTCCCTTTGCAAGGATTTAGTTTAGTTTGTCCCTTTTGCAGTTATTCTAGGTATAAATTTATGTTGTTGAGGTTTTGTTAATGTAAGCATTTACAGCTATCAATATCCATCCCTGTTTTCTTTGCATCCTGGAAGTTTCTATATGTTTTCATTTTCATTTATCTCATGATTTTAAAAAAAATTTCTCTTGTGATTTCTTCCTTCATCCACTGGTTAAGACTATGCATTTTTAATTTCTATTAATACATACTTGCAACTTTTCTAGTTTCCCACACATTTCAGTTTATGTCTAGTTTTATTCCACTGAGATCAGAAAAGATACTTTGATTTCAATCATTTATACATTAAGATTTAGTGACCTAACATTTGGTTCATCTTGCACACTGTGTATCATTCTGTGGTTTCATGGCATGCTCTATAAATGCTTATTCTGTCCAATTTTCCCATAGTTATTCAAATCTTTTGCTTCCTTACTGATGTTTTGTCATTTTTCTATGATTAAAACTAGGATACTGAAGTTTACTAGTATTTTTCATATATTTAGGACTTCTGCTATGTGCTACATATATAATTTTTGTATCTTCTTGATGGACTAATCCTTTTATATAATTGATCACTTTATACACCATATCCTTTTTTCTCTCCGGAAACACTTTCTTACTTAAAGGTTTTTTTTTGTTGTTGTTGTTGTTTCTGATCATAGCTACAGCTAATCTCATTTGGTCACTACTTGCTTGAAATATCTTTCTCCATTCTCTCACCTTCAACCTACGCATGGCTTAAATATAAAGTGAGCCTCTTGATTTCATAGATGGGGATCAAGATGCAAGAGGACACGTGGCTCACAGCCTCATGCAAACAAACAAAATCCATGTATGAGTGGAAAAAAATCTCATGGAAAATTAATTGGAAACTGACAGAAGAATTTCTGTACAACAAAGCTGTAGAGAAGATCTCCATGTAACTGGGTAGGATGGGGGGAAAGAGGCATTCTATTGGGAACTAAATCTTTGGGAGAAATATGAAAGGAAGAGAAGATCCACATGGCTGAACTCCCATCCTGGGGAGCAAGTAGGTCAAGTCATGAACTGGCATCCCGGTCCTAGGGTCCTGCATGGACGTGACAAGCCCCCTTACCTACTGGGATAAATGCAAGGACAGACAGAAGGACAAGAGAACCCTAGATCCTACTTGTGAGGTGTATGCATATACACTGGCTTGCCAACAATCAAGGCAGAGGAATCCTTGTGTGATGGTGACTGCCACCTTACTGCAATCCTCAATCCAGATGGAGTAAACACAACACCCTGGCCCTGCTCACTATACAAGACAGCCTGGTGCAAAATCTGGGCCCACCAAGCCCTGAGAAATAATCTAGGCTAGCTACGCAGAGATGGGCGATGGAGGCCTTGAGTGCGATCCTGGGGCAGTCAGAGTGCACACAGGGGTACCACAGCAGTGCAAGGTGCTGAATACTGGGCAGACAGGTCCTGGGAGAGGACTCAGCCTAGCTTCACAGAGACGGCCTGGCAGGCCTATGGCGTGATCGAGGAAGGGCAACAGTAGCCACTGTCTGCACACTTGGGCATGTGCAGCGACTCCTCTCCCAGTGAGAGCACTCCAGATCTGCCATTACACTTTGCAGATGAACACATTTGGGGCAGACAGATTCTGGGAGAAGACGACCAGAGAGGCAGAGCAAATTTCTGGTGGCAGAGCAGCCACCTCAGTTTCTACAGCTACGATGCCCTGAGTCCTGCTCCGGATCTGGGATTAGCAAACTAGAGAAAGGGATGTGACCTTGGGCTTCTTATGGATGGAACTGCAGGTGCCTATCCAGGCAGCACATAGGTTGTCTCTGACAGCAGGGACCTCACCTGCTTCCACAATTACCTTCTGGGGGGCAGGAAACTCATTCAAGGGCAAGGAAATATGGCTGAACCTGACCCTCAGGGGTTTGCTTCCAGCAACTGGGAAGTAGACGGCCCCCGTGACAGGGCAGGGTCAGTCATGGAGCAAAAGGGAAGCCTTGCATCACAGCTGGTACAGAAATCAGACACTCCAACGAAAACCACATCTCCTAGCAAGACGATAATGGACAGCACACCCTTGGGAAAGACCTAGCTTGTGTCCTACCAGATGAAACCCTCATGCCAAAACCACTGTACACACACAGTCTACACAGAGATATTGTATGTAAAGCAAATACTAACAGACACAGAGGGAGAAATTGATGATAATGCAGTAACAGTGAGGGTCTAACACCTCACTGACCTTAATGGACATTACTGTGTCATTATCACGTGGCTTGCTTGTTACTGCATGTATCATCCTTCTTCTCTTTCTTTTGTAAGTGCTTAGTCATTTTACCTGGAAGATTAACAGATTTCGGTTGCTTTTTCTTTTAATCTATTAGTTACACATATTTATGTCAACATTCATCATTTTGAGTCAAATTTAACAAGAGCTAAAGTGAATCCTTTTAAAATGTTGATTTTAGTTATCTTTGAATTCTAGAGACATTTCCTTGATTATAATTCTAAACATGAGTTCAGTCTTATTCTTGCATTTTCTTCACAGATATTCTCGTGATGCTTATGATGAGTCTTTGCTCCCTACGTTTCAAAACTATGGCTGTCGCTCATGTTTTTCCTGTCCTATTGTACCTAATTATCTTCTTTGTTTTTATTCCTTTCCTCAAGTTCCCTTAATATACTTTCAAATTATTCTCCCTCAATAATTTTTAAAATCAGTCTTTGTATCTATCTTTTCTTTGGATTTTTTTCTCAGAAAATCTGATTTCAAATTTGTGTGTGTGTACGTTACAGCCTGAAGAGATAACACTCCCTTTAGCCAACAATGACTATATGCCAAGCACTGAGTAATAGACTCTGGGATATGCAGAAATAAACTCCAACAAATGGTCCTTGACGCTGAAGAACTCACATGTAGTTTGGAAGGCAGACATGTTAATAAATCATTATACTATAATATTAATCATTATAGAATTTTAAAAAGAAATAATCCATATATTAAAAAATTCACAAATATAAAGTGTGTAATTCAATGGTTTTTAGGATATTCATAGAATTCTTCAATCATCACCAGAGTATAAATTCAGAACATTTAACTCTTACACACACACAAAAAATGTGCTTTAACAGTTACCTGCCATCCATCTCTGGCCAATGATAACCGTTAGTCTACTTCCCATCTCTAAAACTTTGCCTATTCTGGACATTTCACACATATGGAAAGATACAACATGTTGTCTTTTGCAACTGGCTTCTTTAGCTCAGTACATTAAGATTAATTCATGTTCCCTGTTTTTAAGCTTATTTATGAACCAATTATACTCTGAGTTGTTGACTCTGATTCGTAGTGTTCCTTCATTTTTACCACTGCTTAATGTTATTTTTTTAGAGTTGTATTATAATTTTCTTCTGCTTCATAACTGTGGCTGGTGAGTTTCATCTACTGAAACGTTTTGACGGTCACTTTCTCCTTGTAGTAGATTTGAAGTGGATGCTATGTGACTTTTTCTGTTTATTTTTAAAGTACCGTTTATTGTTCTTAAACATTAATTATAGCAAATTGTATACAGATGAGGCTGAATGGTTTGAATGGCTTGCCAAGATTCTTCATTCAAGTTTACCATATTTGTATAGCACAGTGAAGCTTCTTTACTAATTGCTGACTTTTGCCTGTATTTGCATTGGAGGTAAGGAAATACGGTATCTCTTCTGATGCTGTGATATTAGTGTTTCTGAAAGTTCCATATTTGTCACTGTTTTCCCCCCTTCATCTCTTCACTACCAAGTTTCCCACAATGCCTCCTCTCAGTGACCTCTCTCATCCCCTCAGGACGTTTTCATGTTTTACCTTTGACCGCACGCATGGCCGTCTTTCCTTCTGGTTCCCCAATAATCACTGTTCTGATCCACAGGCGTTTACATGTCCCAGCTTTTCCGTCACTCGGGGCAGCCTTTCTCCGTGAACTGTGCCATCTGCATCCCCTACTGCACGGGTTCCGTTGCTCAGTCCATTTCACAGATAATACTCCTGCTACCCCGCTTAGAAAAAGGGTTACAGAGTGGGCTACCTTGGTTTGGGATGTTTTCTTCCATACGTAAATTGGACTTTTTAGAAACTGTGTCTCCTAATTATGTTCTACAAATGGGTAATAAGTGAAAGTCATGTGGAAAAACTTCATATTTAGGAGGCAATTGCTATGCTATCCAGTATTTTCTTTAAAATAGGATATTTCCCCTCATTGGTTTGCAAGTCAAATTAACTATGGTAAGTAAATGATACTATAAACAATAATTTTATCTAGTTCTTCATGTCATTTCCCTAGTATTTGACTTATTTTACTTTCTTAAGCCAAAAAACACTAAATTTCAGCTAAATTTTTGAGGTAGAGATTGCTAGTTTTCATTGTTATATCTATTTTTCCTTTTCTTATACAAAAGAGACTGCAGTATGATATTTAATTTAATTAGACAGGGTTATGTGATTATTTCTCATCATTAAAATGAGTGGGAGAAACGTGTTTTTTCTAGGCTAAGACAGAAGACAAGTCATTCTTACTCCTCCCCTGCAAAGATGATAATGGATAAGGCTTTACCTCTAAAGAGTGGAGTCATAAAATGGAAATTATTTGAACTTCCATTGAACTTCCACATGGAAGACATATTTTGCTAAGAAATATCTGAAACTGCATTGCAGTTTGAATGGGCAAGAAATATACTTCTGGTTTGTCTAACCACTGAGATTTGGCAGAATAATAGGTACCACAGCATAGGTCTAAAGTATTCTGATGTATACAGAAATTGAAATAATCTCCTCAGACCAAGAATAGGTATATAGGCTTCCATGTTTCACAGGGAGGGAAAAAAAAAAAAAAAAACTTTAACCACATAACTCAAATAATCATTAGACTAGTGAAGTTCTTTAGTGGAAAAAGTTAAAGGAAAATCCATATCCATAACACAATTAGGAGACTGAAAGCTTCTTTTATCCTTCTGAAAGTCATATTTTTTATACAGAAAATTTACATAAAATAATATCTATTATTTAAAAGTCTTCTATTTATTATCTTAAAGGAATGAACAGCTGACAATATTAGTAATATTTTACAAGACCTTTGCAGATACCCACATTTGTGAAAATCACTAATACATTCAAAGTCTCTCATAAAATATTCTAAGAAACACAAACTGTTTCAAAAAGCAAGGCAGGAAATATTAATTTGATTTAATTGAATTGATCTGATATCAAATTATTTTCTTGTAAAATAAACAATATTCTGTAATTTAACATATGATTAGTATGGTTATATTAATTATGAGCGCCACTGTCAAACCTAAAACTTGCTGCTGTATCCTATGTACTTCGTGCTCACTACAAACAGCATGAATATCTATTTAGAAACAGATTTTCTTCCACTTTTGAATGATTTAATTCTAACTGAAATTTATTCTGCCTATGGCTCATCTCTGTGTGTTAGAATTCTACCTTAGTAGGGACTACTTTCTCAGTTACATATTCAACTGATGCCTCCTTTTCTATTAACTTCACATTATGCAAATTAAAATGGTTCTTAAAATTCTTGAACCGATCTTTGCTCATAGATTTGGTTGCTACAAATACTGTGCTGGGAGCTGCAGCACTTGTGGCTCCATAGAAAGATTCTTCTTTCCTTTTATTTTTCTTAACAGGCTTCTGGCTTCTTCCTAAATTATATTTGCATTAGAGACAGATATTTCCTATGGACATCTTCATAATACACATATTTTTAACTCTCATAAATTCTTTTAAACTATAAACAACTATACGTGCAGGCTAGAACATTTTATGAAAGAATTTCTCTATTTCTATATAGAGCATGAGCTTTCTGAGTCACAAGGAGACTTATCAAAACCTTCTAGATTCTAGTCAAGCAGCTTTGCTTTTCCATTTCATTTTCGTATCTCGCAAGGAGAGTATCTTGCTTTTCTAGGCAATTCTCAGAAATACATATTATTATTCATTATTTTTTACTTACAACCCAGGGAACCAAATAAGAAATGAATAACTGAATAAGCAACCTGTGATGAAACACAGATAGTATGAAGATTTGCTTATTAGTTAAGTGAAATGATCCTAAATAGAGCTTCAGGTATTCTACCAAAATTTACAAATATATAAGTATCACATTACAAACACATATGAGCACTTAAACATGCATACATCCTAGAATTCCTTAGTCTCTGCTCAATACTAAAACAGTTGTTTCTACTGTTCTCAAATAGCAAGAATGTATTTGTGTATTTGTATTTAATGTACTCTTTTAATACAAGCTGGGTAGATTTCAAACTATTCTCATCCCTATAACAGAGATGGGTGAGTAGGCACTTGTTTCTCTTCCCTAACTTTTGAGTCCTTCTATTGGAAGGACTGATGCTGAAGTTCCAATACTTTGGCTACCTGATGCAAAGAGCCAACTCATTAGAAAAGACTCTAATTCTGGGAAAGATTGTAGGCAGGAACAGAAGGGGGGGGGCAGAGGAGGAAATGGTTGGATGGCATCACTGACTCAATGGACTTGAGTTTAAACCAATTCCAGAAAACTCTAGGAGATAGTGAAGGAGAGGAAGCCTGGAGTCCTGCAGTCCACGAGGTTGCAAAGAGTCAGACACAACTTAGCTACTGAACAACAACAACTCTTGAGTTACACCAACCAAGGCTTCCCTGTGGCTCAGCTGGTAAAGAATCTGCCTGCAATGCGGGAGACCTGGGTTCGACCCCTGGGTTGGGAAGATCCTCTGGAGAAGGGAAAGGCTACCCATTCCAGTATAGAATACTGGAAAATTCCATGGAGTGTATAGTCCATGGGGTCACAAAGAGTCGGACACGACTGAGTGACTTTCATTTTAATACCAACAAAAGCTGGACTCTTTCCTATTTTACATATTTGTTTTACATAAAGAAGGGGAAACCCAACAATTAATTAACCATGGAACCCATTTGACACAGCAATGATACTATTAGTTTTTAATTCATTTGGGCTTCATATTATTAAATATTAATTTAAAAAGTAGATCTTCCTACCCTAAAATTTGATCACCAATAAGAGAGTCATAGAATTCACAATTAGGTGAAGAATAATTTTTTCCAATATTTTTCAAGATTGTTTTATGACCCAAATCAGGAGTAGTAATACCTTTGCTTCTTAAATGGAAATTAAATACGTCAAGGTTTCTAAACATATACTTTATTCTAAGCTCTCTTTTATTTTGCAAACTTAATGTAGAATAGATTTGAAACTATTCTTTTGCAGTCAAACATTTTCATACAGGTTTAGTTAGGCTATACTTTTTCTGTCTTATACAAATACATTCTTCAGCCTTCTGTAAATATATTCCAAGGAACCAGATCATACCTTCCTGGTGAGGCTTCTAAATTTTTTCCTCTTGTGCAGGGTCAATGAGCTGAGCAAGCTATCATCTACAATGTCTTTTCAAAATTTAATATGCTAACAATCCCATTCCCCAAGTACTATAATAATAACATTTGTAAATGTATATAAATTAATGAGTATATCAACTAATGGATTCCTGAGAAGTTTCAGTATTCATGTGAAGACTTGTTCTAGGATGTGAGGGGTCAATTACTTGCAATATATTATTCAGTTGGATACAAGTTACAAATTTGTTTCTTGGCAAAGTCATTCTCTATTCTAGACAATGGTCCCCAAACATAAACTTGTACTTATGTCAGAACCTTTATAAATATTTAGATGTTTGCCAGGGTTCGATCCCTGGGTTGGGAAGATCCCCTGGAGAAGGGAACAACTACCCACTCCAGTATTCTGGCCTAGAGAAGTCCATGGACAGAGGAGCCTGGCAGACTACAGCCCATGGGGTTGTAAGACTTAGACACAACTTGGCAACTTTCACATGGAACCATGAGTATGTATGTTTATCATAACTCATGAAACTATATAATTAAAGTTATGCTAATTATACTTCACTAAATTAGAAATATGATTGGACAGTCCAGCGCTCATTCAATCTTACAGGTAAATCATCACACTGCCTCCATGCAATGTGGGTAGGACAAAATCGACAGAAGTAAGACTAAGGTTTATCTTTTCACTGTGGTCAAAAAATGTCATAAAAATGTCACAGTCTCACTATGTTTATGCCTGGCTTTATGATACGTCTCAAAGAGGTGCATCATCTGGGAAGCAGTGAGATAGCAACCCTTGATTTCAGAGGTGCTTTATGCTGACTCCCTAGTGGGTTGCTACCTTTGCCTTAAGACTGCTGAAAGTTGATTATAAATCATCCCAGCTTCTGAAAAAAAAAAATGAAAAGTCACAAACAATAAAACATTTTCCTTGTTTTGAGTAATAGCAGATGGTCAGTCAGAGCAAGACTGTGGAGCAAGAAGTATGACCAACCTGCGTTACTGTGTTTTAATGTCTCTGAGCATAAGTATCCCGAAAAGTGTAAGTGCAGCAAAGAGTCGGAGGTGACCTGGTGCCTGAACAACTGACCATAAGGACCTGCCTGTCACGCAGGGGCCCCAGCCCCAATCCCTGAGCCGGGAAGGTCCCCTGGAGAAGGGAGTGGCAATTCACTCCAGTGTTCTCACCTAGAAAACTCCATGGCCAGTGGAGCCTGGCTGGCTACAGTCAATGGGGTCACAAAGAGTCGGACACAACTGAGCGACTAACATACTTTCACTGAGCACAGCTGAGGAATCAGTTTACTATTCTAAAGTTTTTGCAAGGGAGAGTGAGCAACTGATCCTATCAATAATTCGAGGAACATCTGTTAACTCCTGAGTGCATGAAATGTCAGCATATTTACTTATCTCTAAATCAGGAGGCCATCCAGTTACTGACACTAACTTTAACATGTGGGAACAAACTCTTATATTGGATTGTGGAGGATATAAAAACAGCACACACACAGAGCTAAACCTGTGAAGCATTGTTAAGAATAAAGAGGAGAACTTATCTTGATTCTCTTAATGTTTAGAGTCACACCACATTTTGGCATACCTAGAAAAATATACATCCATATACATAATTTTATAAGTTAAAGCAACCATATCATTGACCAGAACTATGAGAAACAGGAAAGCCCCATAGTTTCCAGAATTTGAAAACTGCCTTCATAGTATAACTTTTGCTAATGACAACATGAAGACCTTTGCCCTAGACTTTAGTATACAGAGTTCAGACTGGGGCCTGTGTTCATATTCATAGGCATCTTAATATCTTGGCCCTAATATGTGTTTTCTTCTGATTCTATAAAGTTTGTATATAACACTGGGAAAAAAGGCACAGGATCAAATTTATAATGTAACTGGGAAAGGTGACCAACTGGCTGCCAGCTTATTTCAGAGGAATGCACGTCTCAGATTAAATGATAGATGATAAAATCATACAGGTGACTATATACGTTAGCTTAGTGAAGACATTGAAGCACATAGATGGATCCTAACAGAGGGAGGAGAATATTCAGAAATCAAATGAAATAGAGTTAAATGACTATAGTTCTTTTAACTAAAGAATTTGATATTACTGAGGAACAGAGCTCTAGATGCGGAGGCTTTGAAAGCTATATCTGGAAAGACATAAGAGTAAGAAAATCAACCAAAGGAAAGGGTTGCGGTAAGACTCACGCTAAGAGCCGTGAAGGGCTTGGGGGTCCTCATCTAGGCAACAGAGCAGTCAGCTCTCTCTGCTCCGGAGCAAGCGAAGGGCTCTCGGTGCTGGGTCCCAGAGGAGACTCCCTCAGAGATCACTGAGGGTAGGAAGCAGCTGCAGAAGACTGAAAAGGTTCAAAGCTCCCAAGACGGTCAGAGGCTCTGCGAGCTGTTTGAAGCCGCATCCCTGAAGGGCAGGCTGAAGTCGATAGGGCTACAGAGTCAGGCCATGGAAACTGAGTGTTATTAACTCTAAAAATTCATTACCCTTTTTCCTTATAATGAAAACCTTTTTTGTTTCAGAAAAACTACTCACTCATTTCATAGGAAATTTACCTCAACCTACAGAAATGGACCTGAAACCCAGACTGGCCAATCAGAGTATTTGTAATAACCTCATAGTGAGACGTATAAGTTAAGGAGTTATTTGAAGCATTTAAGATGGCTACTGAGGAAGGATGTTAGCTTTTATTATTCTTTAATTGTCACCTAAAAGAGCAATTTCTGCCATAATTTGCAGAGAAATTAATTGATTTTAAGTTACTTTGAGATTCAGTGTTGTCACCATTGTAAGTATCCTAACTGGCACATGTACTAATGGAAAAACAAACTTACTTGGCATCAGAATTTAATAACATTTTAATGAATTATAAAAATATCTATACTTTCATATAAGTATATGTATATATGTATAACTCAGTTTAACATACTTTACAACAAAAATAATACAGCATATTACCTAGAGGCAAAGTAATCTCTTAGTTGACATAAAGAGCAACCATAATGTACTGCAATGCAGAAACAAGATGAACTAATACATTTTAATAATTTGAATCACATCCTAATGGTATATATAAATATTTAAAGCACCAGCAAAATCAATGAAATTTATTGTTGTGTGTTTATTTAAGAACCTTCATTCTTGCCTTTATACTGAAATCCTATTAGCATTAGGTCAAAAATATTTTGTCCTAAGGCAGAACAACTGTTTGAATGTGTTATTTGCATTTCATATTAAGATTAATGCAGAGTCCTTAGGGTTTTGAGTCTTCTGTGAAGATTGTTCTGACAACCACTGAATTCCAAGTGACGTATCTTGCTCTCATTCATGAATTAAATATTATATGTCAACTTTGCAATGAGGCATGCAGTGAATACACCTGAACAGTTCACTGTTTGGTTAGCAGAGCACTTGGGAAATGTATGTTATAGCAGGGCTCCCCAACCTCTGGGAACTACGGCTGATGATCCGAGGTGGGGCTGATGATCCAAGGTGGAGCTGATGTAATAATAATAGAAATAAAGTGCACAACAAATATAATGCAGTTAAATCATCCTGAAACCACCCTTCCCACTGACCCACGGGAAAGTTTTCTTCCATGAAGTCAGCCCTGGCACCAAAAAGGTTGGGGACTACTGTTTATGGTATCAACATAATCTTTTTTTTTTAATTTCCCAAGAGAGTTAAATATCTTCTTCAAAGTTGCCACCGCCATTATGGGCTCCAGAGGTGAACACAGGCTGCGACTGTGAGGTTCGCGAGCAGGCACAACGCTTGGCCCCAGCTAAGCCGGGAGCATGGGCAGCAGGTGCAGCCCTGGAGACCGCAGGCAGGCTCTGGGCGCTGCCTGCCGCCCCGAGCGCAGAAGGGCTGCTGTGACCACACACCCCGCACCTAGGGGATACCGGCCAGCACACGGAGAAGAGACAGCAAGCATCCAAACGAAAGCAGCCCTCTATCTGAGAAAAGATGAAGAAGTAAAATGACCTGAGCTCAAACTCATGCCCCCTCCAGAAAACACCAAAATCATAACTATAACCATCATACACACACACAAAACCACTGGAATTTATAAAAAAGAACACTTCACATTCAAAACACAATGAAGTCACAATGAGACAGTGGGAGGGGTGCTTTCACAGCATAATCAAATCCCATATCCTCCAGGTGGGTGACTCTCACACTGGAAAACAATTATATTGTTGAAGTTCTCCCACAAGAGTGAGAATTCTGAACCCTCTCAGGCTCACCTGAGGGTCTGGAGTCAGGAGGAGGAACACCCAGATTTTGAAAGCTGGTGGGGCTTGAGTGCAGAAGCCCCAAGGATGGGGGGAAACAGAGGCTCCGCTCCTGGAGGGCACATGCAAAATCACACAGAGACTAGGATCCAGCGCAAAGCGGTAACTCCATGCTGTGAAAATGACTATGCTACCCAAAGCGATGCAAAGATTCCATGCAAGCCCTATCAAATTACCAATGGGACTTTTCACAGGACTAGGACAATTTTTTTAAAAAAAATTTGTATGGAAAGACAAAAGATCCTGAATAGCCAAAGCAATCTTGAGAAATAAAAATGGAACTGGAGGAATTGGGCTCCCTGACTTCAGACTATACTAAAAAGCTACAGTAATAAAACAGTATGATACTGGTGCAAAAACAACAACAAAAATATAGATCAACGGAATAGGATAGAGAGTCCAGAGAAAAACCCACACACCTGTGGTCACCTAACCTGTGACAAAGGAAGAAAGGACACACAGTGGGGATAAGACAGTCTCTTCAGTAACCGGTGTGGAACAAGAGGACGGCAACATATGGAAGAATGGAATTAGAACATTCTCTAACACACAAAATGAACTCAAGATGAATCAAAGACTAAAAGTATGGCTGGGCACCACAAAAATCACAGAGGAAAACACAGAGCCCCCTTTGACATAAATTACAGCAACACCTTTTTTTTAATCTACCTCCGAGAGTAATGGAGATAATACCAAAAATAAACATATGGGACCTAATTAAACTTACAAGCTTCTGCACAGCAAAGGAAACCATAAAAAAAAAAAAAGACAAACCAGAGAATAGGAAAAAATATCTGCAAATGAAACATCTGGCAAGGGATTAATCTCTAAAATATACTAATAGTTCATGAAGTTCTGTATCAAAAAAATAATTTTTTTAAAAAAATGGGCTGAAGACCTAAGTAGACATTTCTCCAAAGAAGACATATGATGGCCAACAGGAACATGAAAACCTGCTTGATATCACTAATTTATCAGAGAAATGAAAATCAAAACTACAATGAGTTATCAGCTCACACCAGTCAGAATGGCCGTCATCAAAAAGTGTGCAAGCACTAAAGGGTGTGCTTACACCCTCACCTTATTGGAGAGGGTGTGATGGAAAGGGAACCCTCCTACCCTCTTGGAGGGAATGTAAATTGGTACAACCACTATGGAGAACAGTATGGAGGTTCCTTAAAAATCTAAAAATAGAACTATCATATAATCCAGCAATACCACCCCTGGGTATGTATCAGAAGAAAACCATAATTTGAAAATTATACATCATCTCAATGTTCACAGCAGCACTATTTACAATAGCCAAGAAAAGGAAGCAGACTAAATTCCCATCAACAGAGAAATGGATAAAGATGTGGTACATATATACAATGGAATATTAGCCATAAAAGGAATGATATGATGCCATTTGCAGCAACATGCATGGACCTGGAGATTATAATACTAATTAAGTTAAACAGAGAAAAGCAAATAGCATATGAATTCACTCACTTGTGGAATCTCATTTAAAAAAAGGGATACAAATGAACTTATTTACAAAACTTCAACAGACTTATAGATATTGAAAACAAAATTAAGGTACCAAAGGGGAAATGTGGTGAGGAAGGATAAATCAGGAGGCTGGGATTAACATATACACACTACTATATCTAAGATTGGAGGAGGAAATAGCAACCCACTCCAGCATTCTTGCCTGGAGAATCCCATGGACAGAAGAGCCTGAAGGGCTACAATCCATAGGATCGCAAAGAGTCAGACAAGATTGAAGCGACTTAGCACATATATTAGATAACCAACAAGGATCTACGGTATAACTCAAGGAACTCAACTCAATATTTTGCAATAACCTGCATGAGAAAAGAGTCTGAAAAAGAATGAACATACGTATAACTGAATCACTTTGCTGGACGCCTGAAACTAACACACCATTGTAAATTAAATATACTCCAATAAAACTTTAAAAAGTGATAATAAACCTATTTCTTTTTGAAAAGTCAAAAAGAGTACATTCAGTATTTTGAATTACATCAAACATGATATTCTATCGAAAACTCACTAAAAGTAATAAACACTGAGTAAGTGTTAATAGATCTATTGAATCAATGAAAGTGGGAGTCTATAAAAAATATTTACCAATTTTACTCAAGTCCGTATGGCACCACGAATGGTAATAAAGGCAAGAAACACAAAAGCAATATCAAATATCTTTTTTTTTTAACTTTAGATAATCTAATCTATTTATAAGTAATTACTAATAGGACTATTGTACAGAAAAATAACCCTGAACTTGGTTTTCTTTTGATTTTAAGGATCCATGGAATGTTAATTTCAGTGGTTATGAGAATATCCCACTCCTATGATTCAAAGTTCAACCAACTGCAAATCAAATCAGGACATCCAGAATGTGCTGGGGTTTCTGTTTGTTCAGACGTCAGTGTCACTGGGATCCAGCGCACATCAACCGTCATAAAGTGCTTCAGGTCCTATGCATACCTCGGTCCTGGTGGTAGAACCAGCAAGGCCTTGTTACCTGGCTCCTGCTCTTCAGCATGGCCCCCCAGAGAACAGTTAGACACACGGATGAGAGAGCCTTTGCAGGAATCCAGGAATCCAGTGGTGGAGTTGCATCAAACTGTTGGAGGCTAAAAAATACACATGTGTGAATGTGGATGCATTGGAAAGGGAAGGACGGTTTGACTTTACCTGCATAACTCCTCCAGCCAAGGCAGCACACATCAATGCCGAAAGAGGCCGCCCTGGACCATGATTTCTCACTTGGGGAACGTGAGAGCGTGAGAATGAGCACTCAAGATTCCCCAGACAAGTGAGATGCAGCCCGAGAGGCTCATTTCCTCTTCACCCCATCCAGAGAACTGAGTCAAGAGCTGCACCACTTGGGGCAGGGAAGATGCTGGGAGAGTGGCAGGGGGCACTGAAGGGATGTGGATCCAGAAACTGTTCAATGCCTCTTGTGCACCATCAGGAAGCCCAGCCCAGAGCCACTGGAGAAGGCTTAACTGTGATTCTTCCCAACTTGCCCATGGGCACGCCCAGTGCTCTGTGCAACTCACCCACACACCCCCTGGTGTGTGGCCCCTGGTGTGGCCAGCTCCTTGTACATACTCTTAAAGGCAGGAAGAATAAGCTTTGGCTGATGGCTAGTAAGCACTGCAGAAAAGCAGCCAGAATCTGCAGACCAGGAAGCAACCACAAATTTGAGCTTTAGCGTCACCACTGGGAAAGTCAAAGGGAAGCTGTCAGCAACCCACCTGGTGAGCTGCAAGATGGAAAGAAGCTTACAAATTCTGGCAAAAGCAGCAGCAAGAAGTGTGACGCAGGTGTAACCAGAGAGACTGAGGAAGCCTCAGGATCCCCAGCAGAGCAGTGGGAAGGTATTTCTTTCCTAAAGTCAGCCAGTAAAGACTGGAGGAAGTGCCTGCTACTTCTAATGCAAGGACAGCAGCTGCAAGAACCTTAAGGAAAAAAATTTGAAGATCATGGAAACATGACCCCAACGGGGCAGCGCAGCAATCGGCTAGTAATCAGTTCCCAAAACATCCTGATAAACAATTAAACTAGCTGGGTTTTTCTCTTGTGAAGAGAAGATCCACACTCGTAGCAGCTTTAAGTACACAAAAAGTTTTGGCTAGTCAGCGTGTTGAACTGTCACATCCCCTTTATTCACTTATTTTATAACTAGAAGTTGGTTCTGTTTCTTTCTTGTCCTCGCCGGGTACTCGGGGGCACATGGTCGGAAGGGCCCGGGCAGCTGCTGACCCACCACGCCGCCCCGGGCCAAGAAGGCCAGGGCAGGCCTTTCCACTTCGCAGTAGCAGGGGTGCCGGAGGACTTCAGCCAGCGAGCGCGGCCGCCCGCCCTCGCAGACTGCCGATCGGAGGTCGGCGGGCTGCCGCCTGTGGGGTTGCACAGAGTCGGAGGCGGCTGAAGCGACTTAGCAGCGGCAGGAGGGGCCCCGCTGCTGCCCCCAGCACGCTCCCCCACCCCCCACCCCGCCGCCTGCAGCGAGCCCGCGAGGGGCAAGGCTGATCCCCAGCGCCGGCCGAATGGAGCCTGAGCCGGGAGCCGGGCTAGAGCAAGCGCGGCCTCAAAGAAGGCTGCCGACGGCGCCGAGCGAGCGCGGCCCGCGTTCCTCAAAGCCGCGCAGGCGCCGTCACGCAGGCCGAGAGCCTGGGGCTGAGACCGCACCACGTGGGGGAACCTGTGCCCGCGGCCGGCGGCCGGTTCCGGGAGCCGGCGCGGCCCGCCTGCGGGCGCTGCCCCCGCCGCGGACCGGGCCGCCTGGGCAGGC
>CM035287.1:52820847-52890360 GCA_020226075.1 Hydropotes inermis
CGTGAGCGCACGTCCTCCGCCGGCCGGGCCGCCGGCCGTCCCTCGCCGCCCCGCCAGCCTCTTCCAGCGGCGCGGTCCCCGCCCTCACCCCGTGGGCCCCTCCGCCGCTGCAGCCGTGGGCGGGGGCGCTCCCTGCCTCTCGGGACGCCGTGTCCGGAGGAAAGAGACCCTTAGGTAGGCAGCCGCAAGGGAGCCCTTATCGTCTGCCGGGTAGCGCAGGGACTCGTGAAACAGCGACAGCCACAGCAGCGCGCACTTGGCGCAGCGGGCGGCTCCGCGGGCTCCAGGCGGCCGTGTGGACCCCGGCAGCGCGGGACGCACGTGCTCCGGAGCCAGAGGTCGGGACAGCGCCCCACCTCCACCCCCACCCCGCCCTCCTCCCATCTTGCTCGAGTCGGGGCAGGTGTCACAGCCTTGCTTCGGTCCTGCCCCCTGGCAACAGAGGTGAAGCGACAGAGCAGGGCCGCGGCTCAGGTTTACGCAGAAAGCAAAGGAAACACACCCGGAGGTGTGAGGGCGGGCCGGCCCGAGGACACAGAGAGAGGAGAGGCTCCGCACGGTTTGGGCCCCTCGTTTTCGGGGCGTGTCCTCCGGCCCCTGGGCCAGCGGGAGCGCTGTTTGTCTCACCTGAGGTCCTCTCTGCAGCCTGCGGGCCTTCCTCCCTTCCATTTTCGCAGGCCTTCCCCTTCTTTCTCTTTAGCCACCTCCACTTTGGACTCCTTTTTCCAGTTCTAACCACCTCACCCTCGGAACTTAAGATTCTGGAGTTTCCTTCCCTTTCAGGGCGCACAGCCGGCAGACCCTGCGGGGGGAGCTTGGCGTGGGGCCGCTGGGCGCTGGGTCGGCCAGCTCGGAGGAGACGTGGCCTCCGGCAGCAGTGCTTTCAGGACAGCCCCCGGGGCTGGCTGCCCGGCCCAGGCGTCTGTCACGTGGGTAGCCTGACTGAGACTGACATCGTGGTCCCCCCACCGTCATGGGGGGCTGCATAGCAGAGGCCACTGGGTGTGGTGGCGCCTGGAGGCCAGCGAGGACTCTGGGACCGGGATCCGGACTTTCAGACTTGACAGGTAGATGTTCTTTCCAGAAATCTCTTTTAACTGCATCAGCCTTTCCACAAGACCTGGGGGGTCTTCTTCTTAACCATGAGAGAATTCCAACATAAACACAGCTGGAGAGGATATATCCAACTCCAGAAAGGTCAACCGGTTCTTTCAACTGTGTAGCTGGGGTTACAGGGCAGCCCAGGAGCACTGGCTGACGGATCTCACGCAGCCCACTGCAGACATGGGATGCTGCTGCTTTCGGCCGTTATTAAATCCACCTGGCACGACTGGCTGGCCTTCCTATCGCTCGTCCTCATCGTCCAGGAAAAGCAGGTTTACAATCTTGTTCTCCGCAAGTGGGAGGAAGCTCTCAGTGGTCAGGTACTTGAACCTGAGTCCCAGGTCTGCTGGTTCTTTGCCTCCTTCAGCTTCTGCTGCATTTGGATCCGCTCATCATGCTGGTCCCACATCTCTGCCTTCACAACCTGCGGTTGAACTTGGAACTTCATGAGTTTCTTGGGTCTGACTTCCGTGTCCTGCTGCAGGGCTGTGTATGTAGCCTGAAACTACACTGCCTCCTCATTGCAGCTCATCGCCTCCTGCTGTATTTCCTGCCCGTGGTATTTCTGCTCTGCAGTCTCCTCACTCTTCAGTTTCAACGTCTTCTGCCTCTCTCTGGTGTGATTCGTGATGGCCTTGCCCCAGTGGAGAAGCTCGCTTTCCACGGCCGTGTACTTGACTGCAAGCAGTTCTGTGGCCTTCTGCTCCTGCTATAGGTCTCGCAGCATCTCCTTCATCCCTAGCAGCTTCTGCCTTTTCTCACTCATGAGCCTGCAGCCATCCTGGCCGGTCACCTGCTCTTCCATGAGCCCCTGCTTACACACGCAAAGGTGATTGTCCACGCTCCCATCCCAGGCTAGCTCCAGGAGGCTGGGACAGGTGGTGGCACGGTGGTTGATGTTACTGTCCTCCCAGACTTTGATTACTGGCCCATCCTGGTAACCTCCCAGGGCTGACGTAGCGCTTCCTACACCGCTGCTTTTTATCTTATGGTTCTTTATGCTGCTGCTCTTCCTCCATGGCCACTTTTCCAGCATCTCCTTCTCCAGATGGGACTTCAGGTAGGTAATCTCCTGGATTTCACACAGCAATGCGTCCTTGGCGTCCTCATGCACTCAGGGGTCGTTCTTGATTTCCTTGTCTTGATTGGCAAAGCAGTGGTTGCAGATGCTCTTGTTGCCAGGAAGAAACTGGCACCTGTGTGGCCACTATGATGATCTTGTCTTTGTCCCTGGGAGAGTTCTAGAGCAGCCAAAGCAGCTTGGTGTCCTAATAGGGGACACGGGTGCTCCGGTGGCCCACCGGGACGGTGATTACATTGCCCAGGGAAGACAGAGGTTCATTTCGGGAGCTTCCTTATGCATTTCTCTTCCACCGCCTCCACCATCGTCACTACCCATGGACTGTGTGTCTGCCCTTCAGTTAAGTAGCGATGTGCTTTGTTCTGCCTCTTGCTCCTGGCCAGGTTCAACAAGGCTGAGCTTTTCCAGACAGCTGCGTTCCTGGCCGTCACAGCCGCGGTAGCCCCTGGTGGTGAGGAAGCAGAGCGGGAGAAAGAGCTGATTTCTCCGTGTGTGTGTTGCCCATGGCCTGGGTCTGCTCTCATAGGTTCATCATAAGCTGAGTCTCCTTGACGTTCTTGGTTACACAGGAGGAGAGATCCTTGATGTGGAGGCCTCAGCATTCTCCATCAGCTCTAGGTTCCTGCTGGACTCCTTGGAGAGCAGGTCTAAATCTCTTCTAGGTTTATCTCTAGGTTGGAGGACTGGACCAGGCCCTGCTGGTAGTAGGAGTGCAAGAAATAGATGAAGAAGGGCTCAGAGGTATTGGCGATGACCTTATCCAGCCTGGATTCCATCCAGGTCCCCTGCATGGTATGTCCTGCCACTGCCTACCTGGCTGTAAACAAATACCATGCCATTGAAACCCTGGAATAGTAAGTCTGCTGAGGCGCTCACATTTTCATCACATAAGTCTCTGTTTTGAGCTGGCATCATGCATGGTATTAAAGCTGGAGATCTTGGGAAGCTCTCCTGGGGCGATGCAGGGTTTCACAGTGTCACCTGGCCAAGCTTTACATCCATGTCAGGGCTTCACAGCTGGCGCCAGTGGTAAAGCACCCGCCTGCCAGTGCAGGAGACATAAGAGATGTGGGTTCGATGCCTGGGTCAGAATGATCCCCTGGAGGAGGGCTACTCCAGTATTCTTGCCTGGACAATCCCATGGACAGGAGCCTGGCGGGCTACAGTCCATGGGGTCACGAAGGGCAGGACAACATCCAAAGCGACTTAGCACACAGCACCGGATCTAATGGTGAGAACGGCAGTCGCCCCTTTAGCCGGGAGGTGGCACTGGGCCGTCACCTCCAAGGTTGGCCTTGGTTTGCTGGCCATCCTGCTGCTCTGTCCTTTGATCACCCATCCCACTCCACGGCCTGCGTGGTCCTGCTGTCGTTGCTGGATCACTGGGACTGACCCAGTGGGCCCCCAGAGTGCCACTCTTCAATCTGCGTACCGACTCCTGGGGTAGGGATGCTGGGAGACGGCCCCGCCAGTTCTGCACGCTGGGCCTCCACAGCTCTCCAGTCCTTACAGAGTTAAGCAGAGTCCATGGAAGCCACGGGAGCTGTGTTGGCTGAGTGGCAGGCCCCAGAACCCACCTCATACTGGGGCAGAGAGGATGCTGCCGTGTTGCCAATGCTAGTGTTTGCCTTGATGGGGCTTCTCAGGTGGTGCTAGGGGTTAAAAACAAAAACAAAAACAAAAAACAAACAAAAACCTGTTTGCTAATGCAGGAGACGTAAGAGAAGTGGGTCCGATTCCTGGGTTGGGAGGATCCCCTGGAGGAAGGCATGCAACCCACTCTAGTATTCTTGGCTGGAGAATCCCATGGACAGAGGAGCCTGGCAGGCTACAGTTCATAGAGTCATGCGAGAGTCAGACATGACTGAAGCAACTTAGCATACATGAAGACTTGCCTTACAAAACGTCCTGAAAGGAATTCTTCAGACTGAAATGAAAGGACGCTAATTAGCAGCGTGAAAACATATGGAAACACAACACACTAGTGAAGGTAAATACATAGTCAAATTCAGCGTGCTCTAATACTATAGTACGGTAGGATGGTGGTTGAGTTGCTAAGGCGTGTCTGAGTCTTGTGACCCCATGGACTGTAGCCCACCAGGCTGCTTGTCCGTGACGTTTTCCAGGCAACAGTACTAGAGTGAGTTGCCATTTCCTTCTCCAGGAGATCTTCCTGACCCAAGGGTTGAACTTGTGTCTCCTGCTCTGCGATTGGACCCTTTAGCGCTGAGCCTAGGAAAGCCCGTATAGTAGTATGTTAACCACTTTAATGCAGGTGTCTCCTGCTTTTCAAAGGCTCCCTTCACAACACTTCATTTTTAGGACAGATCTACACCAGTATCCATTTTTTTTTTTCTAAACAAAAGAAATCCAAAGAGATAATTTCTCCTTAATGAAAAAAAAAGTAATTGCTTCTTCACTTTATGCCATTTCAGCTTTAAAAAGTTTTCATAGTAACATTCTACTTTTTAATAGTAGGGGAAACCTGTACAAAGATTAAAAGAAAAAATTTTTAAAAATAACTACATCTACTATAATTTCTTAATGAATATACAACATAAAAAGAAGTAAATTGTGAAAATAAAAAACATAAAAGGAAAAAATTAGAATTTTTGTCTGTGATCAAAGTTGTTAGCATAAAATAGTTATATCTGTACGATGTTTTGTGTAAGCCTCATGTCAATCACAAAGGATAAGCCTAGGGTCAATACACAAAAGATTAAGAGAAAGGAATCAAAGATTATTATTAGAGAAAAGCAACAGAGGAAGAAATGAACAAGAAAATTAGAAAATAGCTAGAAACTAATTCAGTTCAGTTCAGTCACTCAGTGGTGTCCAACTCTTTGTGACCCCATGAATCGCAGCACGCCAAGCCTCCCTGTCCATCACCAATTCCAAGAGTTTACCCAAACTCATGCCCATCGAGTCAGTGATGCCATCCACCCATCTCATCCTCTGTCGTCCCCTGTCTCCTCCTGCCCCCAATCCCTCCCAGCATCAGGGTCTTTTCCAATGAGTCAGCTCTTCACATCAGGTGGCCAAAGTACTGGAGTTTCAGCTTCAGCATCAGTCCTTCCAATGAACACCCAGGACTGATTTCCTTCCGGATGGACTGGTTGGATCTCCTTGCAGTCCAAGGGACTCACAAGAGTCTTCTCCAATACCACAGTTCAAAAGCATCAATATTTTGGCGCTCAGCTTTCTTCACAGTCCAACTCTCACATCCATACATAACCACTGGAAAAACCATAGCCTTGACCAGATGGACCTTTGTGGGCAAAGCAATGTCAGTGCTTTTTGATATGCTATCTAGGTTGGTCATAACTTTCCTTCCAATGAGTAAGCGTCTTTTAATTTCAGGGCTGCAGTCACCATCTGCAGTGATTTTGGAGCCCAAAAATATAAAGTCTGACGCGGTTTCCACTGTCTCCCCATCTATTTCCCATGAGGTGATGGGACCAGATGCCATGATCTTAGTTTTCTGAATGTTGATTTTAGACATAACTTTTAAGGCAATAAAAGGTATCAGAAAGATAGTGTCCTTCATTATGCATCCTAAGATAATGTTTAAAGATAGGAATCATACCTGTAGAAAGCATAAAAAGAATGGTATGAAAAGTCTCCATTCCCCATTAGAATGGGGTCCTCAGTGTTTGCCAGTCATTTGTGTTTCTTGTACAACAGTATCAGACACTGTGTCCTAGATAATAATGCACTGAAATCTTTCACAGATGCCAAATATTAATAAGTATCCAAAACATATTTTCCCTCAACTGATTGTGTATAATATTATGGAGATGTCTGCCAAGGATTTGCGTAGATTGGACATGCCTTACTGAGATTAAGAGACAAGATTTTAAAATGAATTTAAAATCTTCCTCCCTGGAATCTGATAGAAAGGGATAAGGACTCAAGTTGAAACTTCAGTGACAGGGTTGAAGGATGGCCAAATGAACGCAGACAGCATTGTCACTGTTTATCGAAGTCATGAAATATACCAGAAAATAATGACTTCAACACAGTTATTACTGACTTGTTTAGTGTTTTTAGATTGAAGTCCGTCATTATGTTCACAAAAATTCTATCATTTGGAATTTTGTATCCCAACGAAATCCATTGAAAATACTTGTTTTAGAAATGTGAGCCAATTAAGTTTTAAATGATGATCATTTAATGATTGGAAGTAATAACATTTAATTTTCAATTAGAATGTTAATTTTTAGATGGAGATATAGCAAGCCCATTCACTGTCACTCAAGCATTCCCCAAACCCTCAAATTATGCAGCGAAGATGCCAGCTATAAAAATTGTTGCTGACTGAGTTGGAAAGATTTCTTTCCCATTATATAAGAAGTATGAAAATAAAATTTGTACATCAGGGCTGATGCTTAGTTAATTCATATGTAACATTATTTTCTTTGGATTATTCATAAAATTAATTTTATTTGGTTTCAGTTGTGAAATTAAAACAGAAAATTAAAACTATGTTAAAAATTTAAAACCATTTCTGTGTATTATATATTTAAATTATTTTATAGATTTAAATCCTTTTAAAATTGATTAAAATTTATTTTTTTTAATTTGAAAGAAAAAATAGATAAAACATTATATCTTTACATTTCATTAATTTTCTGGGTAAAAATTTATCCCAGTCAAGATTATAAGCCTGTAAGTGCAAGAATAGAAGAAAAAAGGTGAGTTTAATGAGAGTATTCTCTAAAGTCAAATGAAAAAAATTTTTCCTTTCCTTTTAATATTTGCCTATTTGAAAAGTGCCACTTATTTATTAATGGCAAACATATTTATTAAAAACCTCAATTGATATATTGTTTCCCTGCTAAATAAGATCCTTAAGGAGAAAATGGGAGTGACTAATCTTAGCCAAGAGTGCCCTTTGTGTACAATGGTGTGATTCGTGGATACTTGCTGTTGTTGTCCAGTCACTCAGGCATGTCCAACTCTTTGCGACCCCATGGACTGCAGTATGCCAGGCTCCCTGTGTTTCGCCATTTCCTGTAGCTTACTCAAAACTCATGTCCATTGAGTCAGTGTTGCAATCCAACCATCTCATCCTCTGACATCTTCTCTTCCCGCCTTCAATCCTTCCCAGCGTCAGGATTCTTTCTGCTGATTGAGCCAGTGTTGTTAGCATCATGTTGCCAAATTACTGGAGCTTCAGCTACAATATCACTTCTTCCAGGGAATATTCAGTATTGATTTCCCTTACGATTGACTGGTTTGATCCCCTTGCAGTCTAAGGGACTCTCAAGAGTCTTCTCCAACACCACAGTTGGAAAGCATGTATTCTTCGGTGCTCAGCCTTCTTTATGGTCCAACTCTCACACCCATACATGACTACTGGAAAAGTCATAGCTTTGACTATACAGAACTATGTTGGCAATTTTAGTATGCTGTCTAGGTTTGTCATAGCTTTTCTTCCAAGGAGCAAGTGTCTTTTAATTTCATGGCTAGAGTGACCATCTGCAGTGATTTTGGAGCCCCCCAAAAATAAAGTCAGCCACTGTTTCCCCATGTATTTGCCATGAAGTGATGGGACCGGATGCCATGATCTTAGTTTTCTGAATGTTGAGTTTTAACCCAACTTTTTCACTCTCCTCTTGCACTTTCATCAAGAGGCTTTTTAGTTCCTCTTCACTTTCTGCAAAAAGGGTTCTGTCGTCTGCATATCTGAGGTTATTGCTATTTCTCCTGGCAATCTTGATGCCAGCTTGTGCGTCATCCAGCCCAGCATTTCACATGATGTACTCTGCATGTAGGTTAAATAAGCAGGGTGACAATATACAGCCTTGATGTACTCCTTTCCCAATTTGGAACCAGTCTGTTGTTCCATGTCTGGTTCTAACTATTGCTTCTTGACCTGCATACAGGAGGCAAGTAGGTGGTCTGGTATTCCCATCTCTTTAAGAATTTTCCACAGTTTGTTGTGATCCACACAGTCAAAGGTTTTAGCATAGTCAATGAAACAGAAGTAGTTGTTTTTCTGGAATTATCTAGTTTTTCTGTGATCCACCAGATGTTGGCAATTTAATCTCTGGTTCCTCTACCTTTTCCAAACCCAGTTGTGTAATCTCAAAGTTCTCAGTTCACATACAGTTGAAGCCTAGCTTTAAAGATTTTGAGTATTACCTTGCGAGCCTGTGAATTATATAAAAATTTTGAATATTTTTAATATAATTTTCAAGGCTGATCTAAGAAAATTTTCCCCATGTCTAAGTCTAATCATTTGGTCTTAATTTGACTAGAAATCATAAAGTAGAGAGACTTTACAGATAAATCTATTAAAAGTTATTTTTATTTAGAATTTTCTTCCAGATAAAATATATTTAATTTAATAATATTTTATTTTGTCATATAGCTTAATTTAAGATGTGTCAAAAGTATTAAAAATGATACTGGGAATTAAGGAATCTTTATAGATATTTTAACTGAGATACATTGAAACAGTCAGCTGAAAACTGCAAAATATTATGCCAATCTGTAAATCTCAATAAATTAGAGCTAACATAGATTTATAAATGGTAGTTGGCATCATATTCATTTGTTGTTAGATTGTTATTTGTGTTCCAAGGCACAAGCTACTTGTCAACCCATTATACATGATGTATAATCAACAGAGCAAATGAACAAGCCCATCTGGCATAATGTCATAGTATCTTAAAATATATGTGAAACTTTAGTATATAGATCATAAATATTTTTGTAGAAATGGGCAATCTGTTCTTTTTATGACACTATTGTTTTAAACAAGGATATAATAACTCATACTGTAGGAATTTTCTACTTAACTGGAGTTATCTACCTGATATATTTACGCTGACTGGGAGTTTGCATATTTTTAGCTATGATGTGATACTTTGAACATCTTCTGCCACAACATGCAGGCATGCATGCTGGACATCTTTGCTCCCTTTGTTGTAGGGTAATCTTGGAAGGGTGAAAATTCTGGATAAGTGTTTTCAGAGTAACAATATGGGCTTCCAGATACATTTAAAAATACCCAGTACTAATGATTAGAACCAGGAAAAAAAATCATATTACAAAAACAGGTGTACTTTCTCTAAATGGCTGGAGTTCAGGGCTGTTTGGATTAATATGCATTATACATACTCTGCAGATTAAGCTAAACCACCTGGGGAATGGATGGCCAATGAAGCCCTTTATCTGCACACTGCAGGTGCCTTGAGTGGTTTGCTACCTGCAGTGTAATTATAATTCTATTTTGATGTAGGCAGTGGTACAGTGGTTAAAATCATTTTCATTTCTTCCAGAATTGCCTGCAGAGAAATGCAAGCTGATGCAGTCTATTTTAAAACAATATTGTTTACCTGAATATAAGTGATAAAATGTAACCATAATTCAGAACCAGCTAGTATAGCCTTCAATAGGAAATGGAAGAGTTATTATCTGTGTTGATGAACAGATACATAATTAAATATAAATATTGTGAGAATCCTTTGATATTTTGTTAATGAGATTTGTTTGATGCCTTTTTATATAAAAATTGCTCAAAGGTGTTTGAATTTTTAAAATATATTTTGATTCTTCCACACATTTGAATGAAATGTAGAGTTGAAGCAATTAGGGAGTAGATGGAAAGATGTATCTTGACATCAGTGATTTAGACATTTGGGGGAAATGCTTGTGCACATGCATTTTTATGAATATATGTATATATACATATGTAAATATTTTATACGTACTCAAATTTGAGTAATTTGGATAATTTCATTCTGATTTTAAAAGTGTACTTAGGAAATTTTCTGTGTGTATATTAGAATAAATCCACAAAAATATGTACATCAAAATCCCTAGAATATATGGATATGTTACATCATACAGCAGAAGAGATTTTACAGTTGTCCTTAAAGTTACGGACCTTAAAATAGAGATATCATCTTGGATTGTCTCACTGAGTCCAGTCTAATCACATGAGTCCCTAAAGGCAGATCACTTTCTAAACTGGAGTCGGATGAAGCGGGATGAGCATCAGGATCCTGAAGGCAGGAGAGCAGCTTGATCCACTCGCTGGAGGCCGCATGGAAAGCAGGAGGAACGCCACAGACAGGATTCAGGAGCCGTGGCAGCTCTTTGCCAGCAAAGGAGACAGCCGGGGCCCTCAGTCCTGCAGTCACGACGAAGTCGGAGCTTCCAGCACCTTGAATGACTTTAGAGGCAGGTTCTTCTCCAGGTCTTCCATGAAGAAAAGCAGCCCCGCCAGCGCTTTGACTTCAGCTTTATGAAACCCTGTCCCACCCTAACTTGTGACCTACAGAATCTGTGAGACAGTCAATGTGTGTTGTTTCAGCCCGCCAAATTTGTGGTGATGTGTTACTGCGGCAATAGACCGCTAATACGCATGTTTTAATCTGACAGTTGGACAGAGATGTAGTTCAGTCTTTTTTTTTTTTTTTTTTTTTGCCTAATTTTTATGTTAGTTCCTCAGCACTGTGCCGGATATTTCATTTGATAATTACCTGTGAGAATGTGACCCAAATGGAAGACCATCCTTAGTAACTACTGTTTCTACCTCTGTTAGTTCCATCAGGAAAACTCCTATACTGGACCAAGATAGGTGACTGCGTCACCGCACTTTCTTGTCTAATCATCTTGACCACGTTCTGGAAAATCTGTGTCTTTTTTTTTTTTTTTTAGGATGAACTGAAGACTAGCAACAATAAAGAAGTAAACAAAAATAAAGAAATGCATGCATTATTAGGGAAAAAAACTTTTTAAAATTTACCTGCAGTCTGTTTGGATGACCCTGTTAATAGAATTTCCAGTCTTAGTTCTTTTAATCTTTTAACTTTGAGAGTGTGTGTGTTAGCTAAAACCCATCCTTGGTTTGGAAGATATGATTTCCACGTATGGTCAGTTTTCTCAAATTTGGCATCTGTTTTTCCTTACTCTCTTCAAGTAAGGTTATTTTGTATACGTCTGTAAGGGTGGTACTGTGGCCATGTAAGGCTTACTGTGTCATCTTGCCCTCGAAAGAAAATTATTCCCAGTCTTCCACCCAAAGATGTATGCTCTCAACTAAGGCTTATATAATATGACAGCCATAAAAGCATGCTTTGCAGATAACTGGCAGAGAAAGCATGCTTTGCAGATAACTGGCAAAGAGAGAACCAACGTGGGAATGTAGCCACAGTCTCTAACTGTGATTGCATTTAGGGTCCACCTCAGCTTACCATCTCGGTCTGTGCATCCCGGAAAGTCCTCATCGAGGAATCAGCACCATGGAAGGACAAGGGCTCACCGCCGCCGGTCAGCTAAGCAGCTGCCAGGTGTGAGGTTCTTCCTGCCCAATTCTCCTTTCTGTCCCCTCCCCTCTTAGAGATGCTTGTTGTTTAGCCCCTAAGACGTGTCTGACTCTTTTATGGCCTCTGGACTCTAGCCTACTGGGCTCATCTGTCCATGGGATTTCCCAGGCAGGAATTCTGGAGGGGGTTGCCATTTCCCCCGTCAGGGGACCTTCCTGACCCAGGGATCGAGCTTGTGTCTCCTGCACGGCAGGTGGGTTCTTCACTACCGCGCCACTGGGGAAGCCCCGCTTTCAGGGCTTAGTTGCTTTCCTTGTAATCCTTTTTCCCTTTCATTTGGCTTAGTCTAAATGATACTACTGATCATTTGTAAGAGGCTATGGTCTGAATATTTCTCAGAACTTGTACACTGAAATCTGATCCCCAGTTTGGTGGCACTGGGACTTGGGAGATGATTAGGTCGTGAGGGTAGGGCCCCCGGGAATGTGATTAGTGGCCTTATATAAGAGGCTCAGGAGCCCTCTGGCCCCTTCCACCCCCCGAGGGCCCAGGGAAAGGCTTTGATCACACACAGAATCGGATTTTGCTTTGGTCCTGGACTTCCTAGCAACTAGAACTGTGAGAAATAATTTTCTATACCTTATGAGCCACCCAGTCAGTGGTAGAAATTCACTATGATTATGACTATTTCAGGTTTTCTTTTGAGGGAAGGAGAAGCACAAAGTTGAAAATATATGTTTAATGATTAGGGTCAATCTGTGCAAATATATTTTTCCTCAGGGTTTAACTTGCATTTGGGCTTAATCATGCTAATGGTACACGTGGCCTTAAAAAAATGCCATTTCTCCTTTTAAAGCATGACTTTTTCACATCAGTTGCTTTGCAGCGATTACTGGAAGAGTCCATGCGCATGTATTTTCAGTGGATTTGGTCCATCTTAGACTGCATTCCTCTTTGTGTCAAGAAATGTCCCAATTCCCATTTCATTTCTAAAGAGAGCAAGACTGATGAGTCCTAGTCAAACTAATAGTCAAGTTAATCACTTATCTTTATCTACTCAGATAGTCTGTTTTTATGTCATATGATTCATTTGTTAGGTGGAGCCTCTTTTCTAAAGGAAGTAATTTTATGACATTAATTTTTTTGTTCTAAAAGTTAATATTGCTATATATTTCAGTATCAGCAACAGACTTAATTTCTAATAATAGTAATGAAAAAGCATTTTCCCCTACAACCAAATATAGTATATAGATTATTTATAAATATTCTATTAACTACAACATAACTTGTGTCAGCCCAAGTAGTATACACTAAAATCTGAATGAATATTTGAAAAGTGTGGCATAATGGCCATCTAAATAGTATAACTCTTATGTCCAAAACTATTGTATGTATTTGTGATTTCCTCAAGAAAGAGTGATCCTTAGTTTTATTATACCTCTTGTTGTTCAGTCACTCAGTACTGTCCAACTCTCTGAGACCCCGTGGACTGTAGCATTCCAGGCTTCCCTGTCCTTTACCACCTTCTGAAGCTTACTCAAACTCATATCCACTGAGTCAGTGATACCATCCAACCATCCTCTGACAGCCTCTTCTCCTGCTTTCAATCTTCCCAAGAATCAGGGTCTTTTTAAATGAGTCAGCTCTTTGCATCAGATGGCCAAAGTATTGGAGCTTCAGCTTCAGCATCAGTCCTTCCACTGAATATTTAGGACTAATTTCCTTTAGGATTGACTGATTGGATCTCCTTGAAGTCCAAGGGACTCTCAAGAGTCTTCTCCAACATAACAGTTCAAAAGCATCAGTTCTTCAGTGCTCTGCCTTCTTTATGATCCAACACTCACATCCACACATGACCACTGGAAAAACCATAGCTTTGACTAGATGGACCTTTGTCATCAAAGTAATGTCTCTGCTTTTTAATACATTCTCTGGGTTTGCCATAACTTTTTCCAAGGAGCAAGTTCTTTTTAATTTCATGGCTGCAGGCCTGTCTGCAGTTATTTTGGAGCCTAAGAAAATAAAGTCTGTCACTGTTTCCATTGTTTCCCCACCTATTTACCATGAAGTGATGGGACCAGATGCCATGATCTTCGTTTTCTGAATGTTGAGTTTTAAGTCAGCATTCTCACTCTCACTTTCATCAAGAAGCTCTTTAGTTCCACTTCACTTTCTTCCATAAGGGCTGTTTCATTGCTATTTCTTCCTGCAATCTTGATTCCAGCTTTTGCTTCATCCAGCCCAGCATTTCACATGATGTACTCTGCCTATAGGTTAAATAAGCAGGATGACAATATACAACCTTGGCATACTCCTTTCCCAATTTAGAAACAGTCTGTTGTTCCATGTTGGATTCTAACTGTTGCCTCTTGACCTGCATATAGATTTCTCAGGAGGCAATTAAGGTGGTCTGGTAGTCCCATCTCTTTAAGAATTTTACACAGTTTGTTGTGACCACACAGTCAAAGGCTTTGGTGTAGTGAATAAAGCAGAAGTAGATGTTTTTCTGGAACTTCCTAGCTTTTTCTATGATCCACCAGATGTTGGCAATTTGATTTCTGGTTCCTCTGCCTTTTTGAAATCCAGGTTGAACATCTGGAAGTTCTCAGTTCATGTACTCTTGAAGCTAGGTTGGAGAATTTTAAACATTACTTAGCTGGCATGTGAAATGAGTGCAATTGTGCAGTGGTTTGAGCATTTTTGACATTGCCCTTCTTTGGGATTGGAATGCAACTGACATTTTCTAGTCCTGTTGTCCCTGCTGAGTTTTCCAAATTTGCTGCCATACTGAGTGCAGAACTTTTGCAGCATCGTCTTTTAGGATTTGAACTATCGCAGCTGGATTCCTTCACCTCCACTATCTTTGTAGTGTTGCTTCCTAAGGCCCACTTAACATTGTACTCCAGGATGTCTGACTCTAGGTCAGTGATCACACCGTTGTGGTTATCAGGGTCATGAAGATCTTTTTTGTATAGTTCTTCTGTGTATTCTTGTATATTTTGTGTATTCTTACCACCACTTTTTCTTATCTTCTGGTTCTGTTAGGTCCATATCATTTCTGTCCTTCATTGTGTCCATCTTTGCATGAAATGTTCCCTTGGTTATCTCTAATTTTCATGAAGAGGTCTCTAGTCTTTCCCATTCTATTGTTTTCCTCTATTTCTTTGCACTGATCACTTAGGAAGACTTTCTTAACCCTTCTTGCTATTCTTTGGAACTCTGCATTCAGATGGTATATCTTTCCTTTTCTAATTTGCTTCAGTTTCTGTTCTTTCCTCAGCTATTTGTAAGGTCTCCTCAGACAACCATTTTGCCTTTCTTTTTCTTGGGGGTGGTCTTAACTACCACCTTCTGTACAATGTCACGAACCTCCATCCCTAGTTCTTCAGATCTAATCTCTTGAATCTATTTCTCAGTTCCACTGTATAATCATAAGGAATTTGATTTAGGTCATACCTGAATGGTCTAGTGGTTTCCCCTACTTTCTTCAATTTCAGTCTGAATTTGGGAATAAGGAGTTCATGATCTGAGCTACAGTCAGCTCCCAGGCTTGTTTTTGTGACTGTGTAGAGCTTCTCCATCTTCAGCTGCAAAGAATATGATCACTCTGAATTTGGTATTGGCCATCGCTGATGTCCATGTGTAGAGTCATCTCTTTTGTTGTTGGAACAGGGTGTTAGCTATGACTAGTGCATTCTCTTTGGCAACTCTGTTTTACCTGAAACTAGATAGTATATTTATAATTTCAAGTAATTAAATCATATAGTAAAAACTAATGGAAAGTTGCATGTTGAAATTACAGATGCTTAAGTTATGAAATATATCTCAGGTATTCTTACATATTTTTGATGAACATACCTATTTGCTGTGAAGAAAATCAGATATGTAAAAGGAAATCTCTGAAGCTAGCATAATTAAAAATATGTTGGAAATGTTATAATTATTATAGTTAATTATAATTAATTTAATTCATTATAATTAAATGTTATTCTCTAACTGCTATTTAAAATAGAGAAAAACTCAATAGAAAAATTTGGGTTATAGGACTATGTTAAAGAAACTTTACAAATTATTTTATTGAAATGTATTTGGCATACAGCATCATGCAGATTTAAGATGTATACCATCTTGATTTTATATTTTTATACACTGCAGTATGATTTCTATTATAGAGTTAGATGGCATCTCTGTCACATTAATAATTGTCATTTTTGTTGTTGTTGTTGTGGGAATAATTAAGATCTAGTTTCTTAGTAAGTTTGACATCGGTGATACAACACAGCTGACCCTTGAATAACATGGGTTTAAGCTTCAGGGTCCACGTATACTTGAATATGTTTCGGTAGTAAATGCTGCCTTACTGCTTGGTAGTGGTCGGTTCAATCTGAGGATGCAGAGGAACTGTGGAGAAAAAGGGTTAACTCTAAGTTTTGTGCAGATTAAACCTCACATTGTTAAAGGGTCATTGTTGGTGTCTATAGTCACTGTACTATGACTAGATGTCAAGAACTATTTATCTGTTAAAGTTTTTGTCCCATAGACAGAGTTCCTTCCATCCTTCCACTCTTCAGTCCCTGTCAGCTATAATTTTTCTCTTTATTTAGGAGTTCAGCTTCATGGATTACACACACAAGCGATACCATGCAGTATTTATCTTTATCTGACTTCCTTCACTTAGCATAATGTCCTCAGGGTCCATCACTCTTGTTGCAAATGGCAGAGTTTCCTTCTCTCTCTTGGCCGAATAGCATTCCGTTGTATGCATATGCCACATTTTTTTCTTCTTCTTTTTTTGTTTTGCTCACTGTTCCTCGCAACTTGCATGATCTTGGTTCCTTCCCTGACCAAAGATTAAACCCAGGTCCACATCAATGAAAGAACTATGTCCTCACCTCTGGACCACCAGGCAATTAATTCACAATGCCATTCTATTGATCCATTCATTAATGTGTACTTAGGTTGTTTGCACAGTTGTTATTGCGAATAATTCTGCAATAAATATGGGAATGCATACATCTCTTCTATAACCTATTTTCATTTCATTTGTATGTATGTCCAGAAATGAGATTGGTGGATCGTATGGTATTAATGGTTACTTTTTCGATTTTTTGAAGAAAGTCCATATTGTGTTCCATAGCGGCTGAACCAATTTACATTTCCACCAACAGTGCACAAGGGTTGTTTTGTGTCATTTTTCAATACCTGTTCTCATACTTCTTTGTTTTTCTTTTTTTGTAAAGCTTTAGGTTGTGGTAAATTTTATCTGACTGAAATAAGACAGAGTAATGGGGTCACAAAGAGTCGGACCTGACTGAACAACTGAACTGAATTGATTAAATGTCTTCTAGGTTTTTTTAGAACACCCTTTACATTCATTAAGAAAAAAAATATGGTGGTAATTCATTCTCTCTCTCAAATGCTGATAATTAGAAACAAATGTTTCAAAGACAAATTAGCCCTTTACATCTAGCAATCAGGCCAACAGTGTTATAATAATTATTACAATAAAATTGAAAGCTTTATTAGGTAGGGCTTAAAAAACATACCATCTTTGAAATGGAAAATATATTTCTTATATTCCCAAATCACCCTCTATGCTTACTGAATCTCTTGAGATTTTTCTTATATTTAATTGCAATAGATCACTAAGGATTTTATGTTTATGTCTTTGATTTATTGATGTCTAATTTCACAGTTTCTTCCATATTAAAATGAATTGTCCAGCTAACATGTATTATAATACCAGTTAGAATCAGTCTGTAAAATCATCCTTGCATATCACAGTCACATTTGCCACAGTTTGTATCTTTTGTGATTATGCTTCTATACCTGCATTAACATAATGGATGTGTAGCCCACTGGAGAATGTTTTAATTTATTGAAACTTGTTACCATTAACAGGAAGTGTCAGAATAATAAAATAGCTGATTCTGCATTTTTGTAAGGACCTTAAAAACAAGGTCCTGCATCTCACAGAGTAATTCATCTTATTCATCTTTTTGCTAATGTCAACTTAAAAAATATTCACAACCTAAAAGTTGAGAGTTGTGTTTTATTTGCTAAGAATTTTTAGGACTTCCAGCCTGGGAGATAGCATTTCAGGTAACCCTGAGACAACTGCCCCAAAGAGGTGAGGGGAGGAGCCAGGTTACATAGACGTTTTGCAACAAAGGGCCAGTAGTCTGAACATCAAAAGATTATTGTTAATTAAAGGAAATCAGATATCCCAATTTAAGGACTTTAGCTTTCCATGTATGGGAAGATGCAGGAGTCCGGGTTCACTGATATCACCCTTTCACACCCATCTCAGCTATCTGGGGCCAGTATCTTTCCCTTTCCCATCCTGAGTTGCTCGGAGCTTGCAGAAGGGAGTGGCTGCAGTCTGCTGGCAGTGGCCGTAGCACTTCTCCTTCTTGAGTGCCCTTAGGGTTGGGAACTCACGTTGGAGGGCTAGAGTCACTGATGACTGTGACATCCTTGTTCACCGACATGGCAGGAAATATTCCCTTTCTTACTAACATGCACATTACCAATAAATTTGATATCTTTCAATATAGTATGGCAGTGTTATCAGCGGTTTCTCTTGTTATACTAAGGATACATCTTAGTGGTTGGAGCAGAGACTCAAGACACATGAAGTAGCTCAGAAACTGCATTGCTGCACGCAGTTGTCTATAAATTTGATGTGTTGAGCTACAGAGGCATTAAAAACAAAAAAGGGTAATATATTTAAAAGTCCCTGATTATTGTGGTGTCTGCACAATGCCACAAACTCAAAAGAAAAATATATTCATTTTATAAGGATAAAAGAAACATTTGTTCTCTTCCTTTGTACTTAGAGGTTAGGTAATATACCTTTCAGGAAACTCACAATAAAAATAGAAATGACAGTAAAAAGAAATGATGGTGTTATCATAATATTGACTATTTAGGAAGTTCATACTTTATCTCTTTTAATCCCATTAAGAGAAGTATTGCTGTCCATTTTAGGAGAACACCGCAATTCATAAAGGATTAGAACTCGGGTATGGACACAAAGCTGATAGCAACAGCTAAGACTGAAGCTTTGGTTTGCAGGCATTAAATTATGCCATGCTTCTGTGAAAATGTTAGTTACCTTGATTATAAGCAAAAAATTATGTAAGTTATTTTGTATTATTCACCCACTTTATACTTGGGACACTTTTAAATCTTTAACAAACTGAGTTCGAACACTTTCTTCCATGAAAAATATATAAGAGTATTGATGAAGAAAGAACTCACTAGCTTTGTAAGAAATAATAGTTAGCAAAGGACAGATAATCACAAATTTTGAGTATCATATTAGTACTTTAAAGCCAATTATTTGAAGTATATTAAATAAGAATCAATTAAATATCTAATTTCCACAAATAAAACAAAAGATCAAAAACTATTTAATATATAAAATGATTTTAAATAGTTAAAAAAAAATGTGTTAATAAGGGTAAGGCATTCTGCTAATGGACATGAAGACTTAGGGCCAGATTTCTCCTCCTGCCATAAAACTGGCAAACAAAGCAAAAAAGTATGAAATAATTTTATTCAGACATCAGACAACAGGCAATGCATTAACTGTGATCCCTAAGAGAAGAGAGACAGTGTGGTAAAACCTGTAATCAGGGGGTAAGACATGGAGCTTTCCTCTTTAAGGCATTTTCCAGGACACAGTGCAAAGAGGGGAATCTCAAGCTAAGCAAGAAAACGTTACTGAGTTGTTCAGTTCAGTCACTCAGTCATGTCTGACTCTTTGAGACCCCATAGGCTGCAACACGCCAGGCCTCCCTGTCCATCACCAACTCCCGGAGTTTACTCAAACTTGTGTCCATTGAGTCGGTGATGCCATCCAACCATCTCATCCTCTGTCATCCCCTTCACCTCCCACCTTCAATCTTTCTCAGCATCAGGGTCTTTTCAAATGAGTCAGTTCTTTGCATCAGGTGGCCAAAGTATTGGAGTTTCAGCTTCAGCATCATTACTTCCAATGAACACCCAGGACTGATGTCCTTCAGGATGGACTGGTTGGATCTCCTTACAGTCCAGGGGACTCTCAAGAGTCTTCTCCAACACCACAGTTCAAAAGCATCAATTCTTCAGTGTTCAGCTTTCTTCACAGTCCATCTCTCACATCCATACATGGCCACTGGAAAAACCATAGCCTTGACCAGACGGACCTTTGTTGGCAAAGTAATGTCTCTGCTTTTTAATATGCTGTCTAGGTTGGTCATAACTTTCCTTTCAAGGAGTAAGCACCTTTTAATTTCATGGCTGCAATCACCATCTGCAGTGATTTTGGAGCCCAGAAAAATAAAGTCAGCCACTATTTCCACTGTTTCCCCATCTATTTGCCATGAAGCGATGGGACCAGATGCCATGATCTTAGTTTCCTGAATGTTGAGCTTTGTGCCAACCTTTTCACTCTCCTCTTTCACTTTCATCAAGGGTCTCTTTAGTTCCTCTTCACTTCCTACATTAGAATCTAATAGTAACTTATAAATACAAGGGTTCTCTGGCAGTTTCCTTTCAGTCAGTAGAGAATCTAACATTACTGAATGTCCTGAGTGGGGGAATAAGAGACAACTTTGTATGTATATCTGAATTTCATGAGCTGTGTTTGTTCAGCATACAATTCATGGTAGATCATCCCATGCAGATTAGAGCATTTGTCACATGTTCACTCTGGTAAAGATGTATATTGATGTGTTCTTATTACTAGCATGCCAGTGATTAAATGTCTCAATGAGACAATATAAGTAGATGTTGTTTTTAAGTGTTACTTGAAAAACAGATGCTCAATATTTAGAGATAGACATTTCAATAAGAGGTTAGTTATAGATTTACTCATTTCATATTCATTAGCGTATTTTTTAAGTCACTTTCTTTTAGTGAGATCTTACTTTTGTCATTTTCATGACAGTTAAAAAGAAAATATTAAAATAGAGCTGAGTCATTTTCAACTGCTAAGACAGATAATGTAGAACTTCATTTCACTGGAGTGCTAAATGTCAGGTTCCCACACCTTATCACACTACCTGACAATAGGCACTTGTAATTATTTAGCTCTATTATTTGAGTTTTTTCTTCAACTTCCAATTTGATTTCAAGCATAGCATGTTTTCTATAGACATAAGCACTCTTTCTAGTCTAATTTTGCTCCTCCTGTTCTATAGAAAAAAATAATATGCTCCCCAGCTGAATCACAAAGAGAAATTTCACACATCACCTTTCTCCCTTTCTTCTCCTTTGCTTATTTTGTTTATTATTTTAGCTGAATAAATTTGGCACAGTTACATGTTTTGTAAGATTGAGATGTACACCGTGTTTTTGTTGTTGCTCAGTCGCTCAGTTGTCTCTGACTCTTTGTGACCCCATGGATTGTAGCACGCCAGGCTTCCCTGTCCATCACCATCTCCCGGAGCTCGCTCAAACTCATGTCCATTGAGTCGGTGATGCCATCCAACCATCTCATCCTCTGTCACCCCCTTCTCCGCCTGCCTTCAATCCTTCTCAGCATCAGGGTCTTTTCCAATGAGTTGGCTCTTCACATCAGTTCACATAATTATTGGAGCTTCAGCTTGAGCATCAGTCCTTCCAATGAATATTCAGGACTGATTTACTTTAGGATGGACAGGTTGGATCCCCTTGCAGTCCAAGGGGCTCTCGAGTATCCTCCAAAAGCATAGTTTGAAGGCATCAATTATTTGGCACTCCGCATTGTTTGTGGTCCAACTCTCACATCCATACATGACTACTGGAAAAAACAGCTTTGACTATATGGACTGGAGAATGGAATGGCAAACTACGTCAGCATTCTTGCCTTGAGAACCCCATGAACAGTACAACACGTTGCTTTGATACATTTGTGGCTGTAATATGATTGCCAATATAGTGAGAATTATTAGGTATGATAATTTAGAGTTGTGGGAGCTCTTAAAAAACTTGTGTCAATTAATACTTGCAGAAGCACTTTCAATCCAAGGTAAAACCTCAGTTATACCTGCAAAATAAGTACATGTTTATTAAAGCAGAAAGACTTTACTAAAGTTTAGCATGTCCCCATTTAGCAACCTTAATATAGCAAATAAACTCTGAGCACCTAAATTTTTTTCTCAAACCTGAAGCTAAAATCCACTAACTGTGAAAAGCTCTCTCCATGGCTTCTGTGGTATTTTTTTAATCTATTGAATATTCTATCAAGAAATCCTTTTAAGTTAGTAGAAACTTCTAGTGAAGATCTGTAGCTATACAGATAAATTATTATATTTGGGAAATTGTTGTAGTTGGCATAGTTGTAGATAACATAGCTTAAGAGCTCTTTAAAGGTACAGAATAAATAAATATGATCTGTTTTGTCCATTTCTATGTTTTAATTGCTCTTGTGTGAATATTTGCAAATTTGATTGGCAAGGATGGATGGCATATGCCTCGTTTACACCTTCTTTGCCTCTAGTTTGAATCCAAGAACCACATGGTTAGCATGGCTTATTAAAGAATTTTACTTTCTGTACAAATTCTTGATTAATCAAATTATTGTTTTTAAAAATCTATTTTTACCACATGATGTATCGTCTTTAGAGGATGTTGTATTCCAAGTTGCTGCTACTAGCAACTGACATTTAAGTCAGTAAACATATTGGATTGTGGAACATAATCAGCTCTCTTTGGGGAGAATAAAGAAAAGGAAGCTGATATTTCTATAGAAATGAGAAGTTTTGAATTTGTACATTTTAGGGAGCTACACATGGCCTTGAGTAAATTATTTAACCTACCTGAATTTTGGTAACTTCATTTATAAAATAAAATTAATGCCAGTTCCACATCTATGTTGAGAAATAAATTAGAAAATATTTGTTAAGTGTTTACCACTTTCCCCAACATATGTTATATGCTATATAAGCCTTAGCTATTATTGCAACTAACATAAAATTCTGCTCAATTTAATTATTAAAAAAATTTAATTTGATATTCTCTAATGAGCTATATTACTTAAATCTTTTGTTACTTTGATTTTAAGATAAGAACAATTGTATTAAATGGTAGTTGAATTGATATCTTGAGTAACTAAGGCACTAAATTTTGAGAGGTTAATAAAAATATATATTCTGTAATATTCAGCATGTATTATGATTAATAGATAATATTTGTTAAATTAATAAAGTGAAGCATGTGACTTGAAAGTGAAAATAATAGCTGTTACATGTGTTTGGAATGAAATGTTCATAAAATAAACTTGGATGGAAATAGAATACTAAAAAAAGCCTTACGTCTACAATCCATCAGCATTTATTTTAGAAAATAGTGAAAATGGTTATCTTAGTATCTACTAGCAAGCAATAAAATGCAGAAAAATAATACCAGATCAGAGACAGGAATCCAGTTTTTATTCCTCATCCTTTTCCTTACCCCAGACTTTTCCATTAACTGTGCAGCTTTATCATGTTCTGAAAGTGTTTTGTTTTTCTAGATTTAGTCTCCTCACTGGAAGGAACAAAGTGAAAATATCAGTTCTAAAGAATTCTAGGGTAACTTTCAGTCTAAAATATCTTTGATAAATTTTCTGATGAATAATACTCAGGTCCAGGCATAGATCCCAGGAGTCTGGTAAAAGTTAAAGAGATGCTAGAACCAGAGGAAGACTTGCAGGAAACTTGTAATTAATTAGGTAATTTGGGGATAGATAACTTAATTGATAGTTTTAAAGTAAGTTATTGAGAAAGATAAATGATTTCCAAAATATCAAACTATAGCAAACAGTAGCTCCAAAGCTGACTACAATTTTATATTTAATTATCTTCTGCCTATAAATAATATGTAAGCTGAAAAAATAGACTACCTTATTGACTTGGGCAAGGCAAATATATGATCTGTACCTCAATTCCTTTTGTGTTTTTTTTTTTTAATTTTTTACCCTTCACTAGTAAATGGGAGTGGAAGTATATGTTGTTGAGTGAGCGTGAAATATGGTGGTAGAGATGATGCTAATTTATAACATAAGGATTCAACAGCTGCTGGTTATTATTATCTGTCTCTAGACTGTGAGCTTATTTTTTCAGGGGGAAGGAGTGAGAGTTAGTTTGGTTCATCATTGTCATGGGATTTTAACTTTTCCCAGAGTAGGGACTCAACAAATGTTGCAAACTCACGGACTTGGCTCTCTGCATTGGTCGATTTTAACCCTGGTCGTGCAGCTTTTGAAATTTCCATGATTCTATTTTTATATGGAATTGTGATTTCAGACTGCCAGCCAAGACTAATGAGAATAAGATGAAAAATTTTATTAACTTTTAAATAGGCTCTCAGCCTTTCTGGAGAGCCACTAGTGATGAGTCATTATGCTATTTCAGTGTGACTATCAACTTTGTGTTCAGAATAGAATCTCTAGTTGTGACATGCCTCATTTTTACAACTTTTTATATAATGCTGAAATGATAATTTAATTTATACAATATACCAGAAGAGAATACTCCTGAAGAAAAGAGCAAAGAAATTTAGGAAAAAGAAATATTACTTCTGGAAAAGAACTGCATAGCTTCATAAAATAAATGCAGTCTTCAACAACTTGCTGTCAAAGAAAGCTATAAATTAGTCATTAGCAGACTCAGATTCTGGTCCACATTAATTTAGTAACTATCTTGGACAAATTGTTATCCTGTTAGAAGCTCAGTTTCCTTAAGAGGAAGATTTTTCAAGCTGACAGTTTCTAATATCCCTCACAGCACTGTGAGCATGGACACTGGAGGAATTTTCATTGCATTCTGTTTTCCTTGGGAAAGGCCGCCCACTCCAGGATTCTGGCCTGGAGAATTCCATGGACTGTATAGTTCATAGGGCTGCAAAGAGTTGGACACGACTGAGTGACTTTCACTTACTCACTTGCTCCTTGATATTCATGACAACTTGTTTGGTTCAGAAAATAATTCAGGCTTACAGTACAAACATCCATTCTAAAACCATACCTTCTAATGTTAAAATTTTTATTTATCACTAGTGAAGAAAAATTTAATTCATGTATCAAGAGATTCTGTTTCAAGACTTTTAAACTTTCAGCCATCAAAATAAATTGACTCTTTTAAAGATATATTATGTAAACATAATTTGTTCATTTGTTTTGTGGGTAGTGCTGGTGGTATCATATAAGAGTCATATAAACACAGGCTAAATTCCCTTTTTGTAGGAATTTAAGAATTATTGCTCTATCTTTTTGTGTAACACACTGTACCTATGGAGTAAGAGCCTCTGAAAAATGTGAGTTTTATTTCAAGATTTAAGCCAAGATCAACCTGTACAAAACACAGGTATACATAATATAAAGCTATTTATAAGCCAGATTTAAAGTGTCTGGTGCCATTCAGATGTACTCGATGATGGTAAGAAAATAATTAGAGCTATTTGAGAATAGTGCTGGGTGAAGCATCTCTCAGTGCTAGCCAGATCACCCAGCTGATGCCCAGACTGTAGACATCAAAATAATTTCTGTTGCCAACTTATCTGAAGCACTGTTTTACTGTGTAAGAGGTTTTCACAATTATAACTTGAGTTTACAATGGCAGCATTAAGACGAGTTCACATGTGAACTTCCTATTGTAACAAGTTGTCTCCTTTTTATAAACTGATTCTTTCACACAGTGGATAATTTTACACTGAGCATAGTGAACGCTTTATGTTACCTGCACTTTAGATTTATTTCTAATTTTATTATTTGGCTGTAGCGGGTCTTTGTTGCAGCACACGGGCTTTCTCTGGCTGTGTGAGCAGGGGCTCCTGTTGGCTGAGTTGTGCAGGCGCTTGCGGTGCTGGCTTTCCTTGTTGCGGGCACAGGCTCTGGGGCGTGGGCTTCAGCAGTTCCGGCACACGGGCTCTGGCACACAGCCTCAGCAGTGTGGTGCACAGGCTTAGGTGGCTCTGCACTTTGTAGAATCTTCCCGAACCAGGCATTGAACCCATGTCCCCTGCATGGCAAGCTCTATTCTTAACCACGGAATCAGCAGAGAATCCCAGGCAGGGTTACCTGCAGTTTAAAAGCAAAGCCTTCCAGGCTGAGTGGGGTGAAGGCTTCATGGAAAGACCATTACCAACAATGAAAAGCAAACTGTTAACATGAAGCATTGCTCTAAGGGATCCATGATTATATTCACTAGGTCTGCAAAACAACAAATTAAGTCAGGAATGGTGTTCCCTCCCATCTGAACCCCGCTGATCACATGGCACATACAGCTATTGACATGTACCTCATTTCTGGCTGGTATAACCTAATTTCCTCTGCTGTTCCAGAAAGCATTTTGGATGCAAGTTTCTATGTTATTGTAAAAATAGCGTCACATTTACTTTGATTTAATGTACCTGTGTACTTTTTTTGTTAGTGTATTTTTAATTAGGAGATATATGCATAGAATAGTGAGTAAAATCTTAACGAGCTAATGCCTAATATAAGAACATAGTCATTTACTACCATCTTGTCCATAAATGAAGAACTTTCCAATAACCCTAATGCTGTTTTGGGGGATATTTTGGTTTGGTTTTTGTGATCACATCACATCTGCCTACTACTCCTAAGAGTATTCATTATGTTGACAATTGGATTACATTTTTTTACCGTGTTGTAGATTTGCTCTTTGTATGTATATCCCCTATCAATATCTAGTTTCTGACTCAGAAGTTTGTACCAGTGGAATTATACTGTACACATTCATGTTTGTCTTTTTTTAAGCTCTATTTAATGTTCACTACAGCCATCTATTCTGTATGTGACTGTTGTTCATTCAATTTCATTGCTTTAACAATGAATGATGATTATGATACTGCTCTCATATTAACTGTAGATATTATTATTAAATAGATCAGGTTGAGTTTATTTGAAATGAAGCTCAGATATGAATCTCTGTAATCAGGCTCCAAGCACTGCACTCTTAATCATTTTAATGTATGCCATCTCAGTATGCTATTTCATAGTAGCATGTTGCCCATTCTTTTATTGGTGGAGACAAGTTGTTTCTGCTTTTCCTGTGATGAATAATGCTGTTTGTATACTCTTGTACAAATATCCTAGTTTAAGTGTATGAGAACTTACCTAATGTATAAATTTATAACTGAAATTGATGAAGTGTAGTGTATGCAAGAATGCAGATTTATTAGATGATTTCAAACATTTTCCAAAGTGGTGATAATAGTTTAGATACTTACAATAGCATATGAGTGTCTCCCTTCATCTACATTCTAGTCAAATTAGAATTTTAAATCTGTTCTCATTTGATGTGTGTGGAATAGATTTACACTGGGATTTTAATTTGAATTTTTGCTGACTTGTTTATATCTTCACATTTCTTAGTTGCCTAGTTGGGTTTCCTCTTTTGCGAAGTGGCCCTTTAAGGCTTTTGTCTGTATTTACATAGATTCTCTCTCACTTTTATAATTAATTGTAGAAGTTTTCAATATATTTTAATTGTCAGTATTGAAAATATTTTTTTCACAGTGCTTTTTACAGTTTTTGTAAAAGAATGATTTGTAGTGCTATTGAATGCATTAATCTTTCTTTTATAATTGAGAAATAATTGTGTTTAGTTTTAAGAAATTGTTTTTTACCCTTGCTATGAAAATATTTTATTACCTTCTAAAATATTCATAATTATTCTCTTTACTTGTAGAGCTCTGATACACAAAAAGTACATTTATGTATAGTGTACAGAAGAGACAAAATTTAATTTTTTACCTGTGTCAATATCTAGTATTTGAAGGAGCTTTTTAAAAAAAGTCAAGTGATTGCTAGTGCCTCCTCTGTCATATATCAAGTGACCATCTGTGCATGGAACTGTTTCTATTTATATGTCATTGTTTTTATCAGCACCTACTTTTCTTCAGGGATTCCTTGGTTATTCTCAGCCATTTTAACCACCAAATGAACTTTAACTCAACTTTCTTAATTTTTCCAATTTGCATTTTAAAATAAATAGTTTACAGCATGGGTGTCATAGCTATTAATATTATTAATAACTGTACCATGACACATAATTATGGAAAAGGCAAGCTTCAATATATATCTTAGACCATTCACAGTGTTAGAATGCCTTAGATTGGGTGGCTCATGAACAACAGAAATTTATTTTTCAAAGTTCTAAAGATTGGGAATTCCAAGATCAATGTTTCAGCAGATTTGGTGTCTGATGAGAGCTTGTTTCCTTGTTCCTAGATGACTGTCTTTTCACTGTATTCACATGGCAGAAAGGACAAAGGAACTGGAGCCCCTTTTATAAGGGCACTAATCCCATTCACGAGAGCTCCATCCTCATGACCTAATAATTTCCCAAAGGCTCCACCTTCAAGTATTATTATGCTGGGCATTATGATTTCAACATAAAATTTTGGGGGGGATATAAACATCCACTCTATGGTATTATACACCAGGTCTCCCAAATGCAGTCATTCTTGCATGCAGAATACCTTTATTCCACCTCCATAGACAAGTCTTAACTCATTCCATAATCAATTTTAAAGTCTTAGTCCAATCTCATCAAAATATCATCAAAATCAGATATAGGTGAGACTCAACATACAATTTATCCTGAAGCAAACTGCTTTCCAGTTGTGAACTGGTAAACCCAGATAAGTTATGTACTTTCAAAATGCAATAGTGTGACAAGCATAAAATATGCATTCTTATTCCAAATGAGAGAAATAGGGGGAAAAAAAGACCAACGATTCCCTTATAGTTCACTAAACCTCGAGGCTCAAGAATAATCCTCTTTGTCTTGATACTTTTCTCTCCAGCCACTCTGGGGTGGAAGGACCATCTTCTGGTCGCCCTGCAGGGGCGGTCCTGATCGTTGTAGCCAGCTGGTCATCCCTGCCCCACAGATTTGGGGGGCCCTGACTCCACACTGCCTTTTATCCCCAGATCCTACCCCCATGGTGTTTCTCTGATATGGTCCCATTTGGACCTGTTAATCCAGGAAGCTCTATTCTTGAGACAAAGGTAGGGAGAGACATAGCCGCAGGGATTATGTATCTCCTTAGGGAGAAATGATACCACAGTGAATCTACTAAAATTTGCTTTTTGCACCCTCCAGAGAGGTGGCCTCTGTGGCCCATCTCACAACAGGACCTACAAGAACCTCACCTGGCGTGACCAAGGGCGTGGAACCAGAGTGCAGGGAGCCTGTGATGGGAGGAAGTGCCAGCCCATGCTCATTGAGGCCCTGCAGGCACTGGCAGCCCCTCTTGGGAAACTGCTCCGTTTCTTTGCACTCTGGGCCTATGATGGGAGTGACAGCTTGGGTGGTCTTTGAACTCTCTTCAGGGTCATTCTTCCACATTTTAAAGAATAGCTCCTGGCTTCCGTTGATATGGCTGATCCATACTAATCTCATTGTCAAAGGCTCCTTGGGTGCATCTTTAGTGTTCTCATATTTTTGGAGTACTGATAAGCTAAGAATTTTCCAGCTCTTTAAATTTTACTTTGGATTAGCAATTCCATCTTTAAGACATTGCTCTCTTCTTGAATGTTACTGGAGGGAGTCAGGAGAAAACAACCATAATCTCAGCACTGCTTAGAAGTGCGTGCTCGGTCACTTCACTCGTGTCCAACCCTTTGTGATCCCATGGACTGTAGCCCGCCAGGCTCCTCTGTCCATGGAATTCTCCAGGCAAGGATACTGGAGTAGGCTGCATTTCCTTCTCCAGGGCATCTTCCCAACCCAGGGATTGAACCTGCGATTCATATGTCTCCTGCATTGGCACTTTACCTCTTAAAGAGCCCACCCCACTAGCGCCACCGGGGAAGCCTCAGCTAAATATTCAGCTTCATTGCTCACATTCTATCATCCACAAAAGACAAACGCTCTTCACCCAGGTTCTTTGCCAGTTTATAACTAGCATCAATGTTCCTCTAGTTTCCAGCAGCATGTTCCTCATTTTCACCTGACTTTTTCACAGTGGCATTTGCCATCCACATTATCACTGTATTACTATCACTACTTAGACACTATCTAGGAAAGTTCAGGCTTTTTCTTTAGCCCTTGTCTTTTCTTTCTGAGCTCTCGTTGGAATCATTCATAGCTACGTAAGGTTTTCTAGCGTTCACCTCAGAATTGTCCCAGCCTCTACCCATTACCCGTTTCCAAGGCTGCTTACATACGTTTAGGTATTTGTCTCATAGTACCATCCCACCTCTTGGTAGCAATTTTGTCTTTGCTGACTGAGGCTGCTATACTGGAACGCTGCAAACCGAGTGGCTTTTAAACAGCAGAAATGTATTTCTAACAGTTCTGGAGGCTGGGAGCCTGAAATCAAGTCGCTAGCAGCTTCAGTGTCTGGTTTCTGGGTCATATACAGCCATTTTTTGCTGTGTCCTCCCATGGCCAAAAAGTCAAGGATGTCTCTGGACTGTCTTTTATGAACGTATGGTGGTTTAGGGTTTAGTGGCTGTCAAGTCTGACTCTTTGCAACCTGTGGGCTGTTGTCCACTAGGCTCCTCTGTCCATGGGGTTTCCGGGTAAGAATGCAGGGGCGTGTTGCCACTTCCTTCTACAAGGGATCTTTCCCACCCGGGGACTGAACCTGGGTTTTCCGCATTGCAGGCAGATTCGTTACCCAGGGAGTCACCAGGGAAGCTGTTATAAAGACACGAGCCCATTCATTAAGGCTCTACTCTCTTACCTCTTAAAGACCCCACTTCCAGTTACCTCTTAAAGACCCCACTTCCAAAAATAATCACATTTCGTATAAGGATTTCAACGTACAGATTTGGAGGGGGGCAGAAATACTCGATAGAGACATCAAAATCAAGGACTACCATATATAGTTAGAGCTATAATTCTTTAGACAATCATTTAATTCCAGAGTTTTCCTGGGCTGCAAGTCATTGTTTTCCTTCTTACTGAATCAGCTTGCAAATACGGTCTTATACACGAGAATGACAAATATAAATGGAAAAGTGACAGAGGAGTAGTTTATGCAAAAAATAAATTCAATTTTATGTGACTATTAATTAAGACCTGGTGGTGCAACCACCTTTAACAGCAGGATAAAGAACCTGCCTGTCACTGCAGGAGACAACAGATCTGGGTTCAGTCCTTGGGTCAGGAAGATCCCCTGGAGAAGGAAATGGCTAGGCACTCCAGTGTTCTTGCTTGGAGAATTCCTTGGACAGCGGAACCTGTTGGGTTACAGTCCATGGGGTTGCAAAGAGTCGGACTCTACTGAGCAACTAACATGCTCACACATTGACTAACATCAAACTCACTGGATACACTATATTATTTTAAAGTATTAAGAGTGATCACAAAGTCTTAAAGATTCCTCATCTTGACTAAACAGGAGGAAGCCAGTCTCCCTTTTTTTTCACACATTTACTTTAGAAAACCTTGAAGTACAGATTCTTTCTCTGTTCTTTTTGAGATGTAAATGTTCTCCTAATCCCTTGCCAGTTGTATAACCCTGGAGTATCTTTCTGAAGGACCTGGGTTATCTTTTCCAAAATATTCATCAAAGAAGATAGTGCCTACCTTTCTGTCTCTAAAGGAGAGTAGGAACCAAACTTTAGAAGTACCAATTGGCAAGCATAGATGGCTGAATCACATTGACCCATCTTCCTCTCTCCCCCTAGTATCCTCAAGTACTTTTTCATGAGCTCAGGCAGGCACTTAAAAGCTCATGTATTTCTCCAATAATTAGTGATGTTGAGCATCCTTTCATGTGTTTGTGAGCCATCTGTATGTCTTCTTTGATGAAATGTATATTTAATCTTCCACCCATTTACTCATTTTTTCTTTTATTTTTTTAAATTTTTATTGAGATACATGAGCTGTTTGTATGTTTTGGAGGTTCAACCCTTGTCAGTTGCAATGAGTTATCTCCTTACGCCAGTCAGCATGGCCATCATCAAAAAATCTACAAACAATAAATGCTAGAGAAGGTGTGGAGAAAAGGGAAACCTCCTATACTGTTTTGGGGGAATGTACAGGCACTGTGGAGAGGAGTATGGAGGTTCCTTAAAAAACTAAAAATAGGGCTGCCTATGATCCAATACCATCCCTAGGCATATGCCCAGAGAAAACCACAATTTGAAAGGATACACACACCCCGATGTTCCCTATAGCAATATGTACAATAATCAGGACATAGAAGCAATCTAACTGTTCATCAACCAAGGAATGGGTGAAGTAGATGTGGTACATATATACAATGGAGAATTAATGCAGGAAATGGGAGATGTGAGTCCAATCCCTGGGTCGGGAAGATCCCTTGGAGGAGAAAATGCAACCCACTCCAGTATTCTTGCCTGGACAATTTCATGGACAGAGGAGCCTAGTGGGCTACAGGCCATGGGGTCACAAAGAGCCGAACATGACTGAGCATGCACACACACATTACTCAGACAACATTGGAATGAAATAGTGCCCCTTGCAGAGATGTGGATGGACCTGGAGATTTTCATACAGAGTGAAGTCAGTCAGAAAGAGAAAAATGAATACTGTATAATATTGCTATACGTGGAATCTAGAAAAATGGTATAGGCGAACTTATTTGCAAAGCGACATAGAATCACAGATGTAGAGAACAACCTTGTGGCCACCGTGGCGGGTGGTGGAGCAAATCCAGAAACGGGATTGACGTGTAGACGCTGTGTGTGCGTGCTCAGTCACTTCAGCCATGTCCTACTCTTTGCGACCCTATGGACTGTAGTCTGCCAGGTTCCTCTGTCCGTGGGATTTTCCACAAGAATCCTGCAGGGGGCTGCCATTCCCTCCAGAGGATTTTCTTGACCCAGGGTTTGAGCCCAAGTCTCCTGTGTCCCCTGAATCTCAGGCAAATTCTTTACCACTGAGCCACCAGGGAAGCTTCGTACATACACTGTGCTGCGACACGCTTAGTCGTGTCCGACTCTCTGCCACCCCATGAACTGCAGCCTCCGGGGCTCCTCTGTCCGTGGGGACCCTCTAGGCAGGGTTGCCATGCCCTCCTCCAGGGATCTTCCCAACCTACCATATATAAAATTGATAACTAATGAGACAGCATATTAAAAAGCAGAGACATTACTTTGTCAGCAAAGGTCTGTCTAGTCAAGGCTATGGTCTTTCCAGTGGTCATGTATGGATGTGAGAGTTGGACTATAAAGAAAGCTGAGTGCCAAAGAATTGATGCTTTTGAACTGTGGTGTTGGAGAAGACTTGAGAGCCCCTTGGACTGCAAGAAGACCCAACCAGTCCATCCTGAAGGAGATCAGTCCTGGGTGTTCATTGGAAGGACTGATGCTGAAGCTGAAACTCCAATACTTTGGCCACCTGATGGGAAGAGTTGACTCATTGGAAAAGGCCCTGATGCTGGGAGGGATTGGGGGCAGGAGGAGAAGGGGACGACAGAGGATGAGATGGCTGGATGGCATCACTGACTCGGTGGACAAGAGTTTGGGTAAACTCCGGGAGTTGGTGATGGACAGGGAGGCCTGGCGTGCTGAGGTTCATGGGGTCGCGAAGAGTCGGACACGACTGAGCGACTGAACTGAACTGAATGAGCGCCTACCATATAGCACAGGAGACTCTACTCCAGGATGGTGACCTGTGTGGTCAGGAAATCTAAGAGAGTGGGGAGATATATATATATATACATTCACTTTGGTATAAAACAGAAGCTAACTCAAAATTGTAAAGCAACTCTATTCCAGATTTTTTTTTTTTAAAAAGGGCCCGATCCCATGTACCTTTTCTTTATATGGGATAAAATTCAATCTGTCTTCCCTATTGTGCTAGTCTTGAATAGCCAGTTTAACTTGTCTGTTTCAAATTCTCTTCCTCTATATTCAGAGGATGTTTAATTAATCTTCTAATTTTGTCAGAAACATGATTTCATAGACAATTTGAAAAATATATATTTATTTGCTTTAACTTAGAGAAGCAAATTTCTAGGGAAAATAATTTTGAAGTAGTTGAATATAGTTAAAATTTAAGGAAATTGAATAATGAATTTCTCTAGCTGTGACTTACATGTTGTAATGAAATTTGTAAGACACTGAAGATAATATTAGCTCAGCAATGAATATAAGTTCTCACCAGCACTGGAAGACTTTTGACAGCATATATAGATATAGTCTACATTATCATGGAGTTTAAAAATGTGCAATTTCATCAGGGTCTCAGGATGCCATTTTTGTTTCTGAGGAAGCTGAAACTAGCTGTTATTAACTAAGGAGAAACTCAAGGATAGATATCTGTTTATCTAAGGATATTAGAAAAGAACCTAGGCAGAACTGATGCAATTTTCAATTAGGCTCTTTTCTTATTCATAAGCACTTTCTACAAATGTAGGAGACACAGTGTAGGAGACACACAGATATTTTTGAAATTGTCAAAATATGAGCTTGAAATAATTGCTCTTCTTTTTCTGGTATTACTGTTTAGCATATTTGTCTGTGTGTCTTCATAAAGTTACACTCACTGGTGTGCTGTAAACGTTTAACAAATTGCTCTCAGGAAGGAAAAGCCCTAACTTACAGTGTTTGCCAATATTCATGTTATAAATATCCAAGCTTCCAAAGAAATATTGCTAATAAGGATTTGGGAAGAAATTCTCAAAACCAACTCTTCCAAAATGCTGTGAGTCAATTTTACCATACCTCTGGTTGCATACATAGTTTTCAGTGTTAATGAATTATCTACTAATCATCAGTTAACTCTGGTTATTTCTCCTTGGAGACACTAGACTGAATTGAGCTTCCTTTCCCCCTTGTGGTTGAATGAGCCGTTAGGATTGCTTCTGGTCAGTCGATGATAGCACAGGTGTTGAATATCACTTTCAGTCCAGACGATTTAACTGCCTTTGGAAGACCCTCCAGAGCCCTCCCTTCCCTCTTCCAGGTGAGCATCTTCCAGATCGTAGTTTGTCATCACCTTCAGGGGCGGGGGAGGGTTAGAACTGCTTGCATCCTTTTCAGCCAAGTCATCCCTCATTGCTCATGCCTAACCTTCTACCTAACAAAATGGCTATATCTTTAGAACCAAAACCAAAAACAAAACATATGAACAACAAAAAAAAACTGGACCCATCAACAAGGGCAGTAAAGGATACTGTCTTTTCACTTTCACATTTGTCTTAGCTGGTCTTTTTACCAGATTTTTACCATTCCCCTAAGGATTTTTGTTTTCTTCTGCCAACACAATTAGCTTGTTAGCTTAATTCCCTTTCACTTCCCCACTATTGTTCCCATTTGAAGTCAACACAACTTTTCTTTAAAAATATTTATCTTTGAATCTTAAAACAAATTTGATTATCAGAAACATAGTCATCTAGATTCATATATTTTCTTTTGTTGATTTTCAAATGTTGTGTTAATTTCTGCTATACAGCAAAGTAATTCAGTTATAGGAATTCTTTTTATATTCTTTTCCACTTTATTTTGTCATAGAATATTGAATGGAGCTCCCTGAGCGGTACAGGAGGACCTTTTGTAATCCATCCTGTATGTAATAGCTTATATCTACTAACCCCAAATCCCCACCAGTCCCACTCCCCCCACCACCTTCTGGAGCAACTCCAAGCCTGTTCTCTGTGTCTGTGACAGACTGCTATTTTCAATAACCTCCTGAGCCTTTGCATTTCTAATAAAATTCTAGAGGCTTACTTCTTTAACTCATGAAATTGTATGTATCTTTGCAACCCCATGGAATATACAGTGCATGGAATTCTCCAGGCCAAAATACTGGAGTAGGTAGCCTTTCTCTTCTCCAGGGGATCTTCCCAATCCAGGGATCAAACCCAGGTCTCCTGCATTGCAGGAGGATTCTTTACCAGCTGAGCCACAAGAGAAGCCCAAGAATACTGGAGTGGGTAGTCTCTCTCTTCTCCAGGGGATCTTCCCGACCCCAAGAATCTAACCGGAGTCTCCTGCGTTGCAGGCATTAGCAATTGTGTCTTATAAATCTGTGGACTCCGGCAAGTTTTCCTACCACAGCTCCATCCTTAGCCTGAGATGCAGTTGCTAACAGGGAAAAGAAACGCAGTTTGGAACAGATGTTCAGGCACTGCCTATCAATAACTAATACAATCATACATTTAAATTTCCATTTCCCTTTCTCACTGTTGTTCCCATTTTGAATTCAAGAAGAATATTCTTAAAAAGCTTTCTACTATGTCTCATCTTCCCAGTCTCATACGAATTAGGAGGAATTAATTATTCTTCAAAGTACTTTGTAGCTATCTGCTGAGAAAAACACGGTAAATATCCAAGATCAAAAAAAAAAAAAAAAGAAGAAAATCCATGATCGTCACAATCACCGTGACATGTATACATCCAACAATACATGATGGATTGAAAAAAGTCATATACCCATGCAGTGTTATATTATTCAGCCATATAAAGGATGAGCCCTGAAATCATGCTAATAAGCCAGACACAAAATAACAAATATGATTCTACTTACATTGAGTATCTAGAAGAGGCAAGTTCGGAGAGACAGAAAGTAAAGCAGAGATTACCAGAGGCTGGAGGTGTAAGTGGAGGTGGAGGTGTGGGCAAATAATGAGTTACATTTTAGTGCGTATAGAGTTTATCTGTGGGAAGAGAAGGAAATTCTGAAAACACATAGTTGTAATGTTAATGCATTTAATGGTGCAGAATTGTATGCCTAAAATGGCTAACATGGAAAATTAAGGTATATTTTACTGCAACAAATATATATATATATATAGTGGAAAATGTCTCTCCACCTCTGAACATCCCATACCACAATCTGGTAATCACTCATTTTCTTCTATGTCCTTGCAAAGTGTATTCCCCGTTTTATTTAAGAATAAACACTGTCATACTTTAACATTAGAAAAGTAATAAATGGTGCCAATTTCAGCAGCAAAAAGAAACAAAAAAAAAAGAAAGAAAAGGGAAACATGCTCTTATGTAACCAGCTATACTACTTAAACTATCTTGGACCCAGCAGTGTCTGAGTTGACTCAAGACATAGAAACCACACAGTGAGTGAAACAGGAAGGACTTAATATAAGGAAACTCTGTTACCTTACAGCTGAGGGAGAGGAAAAAGAAAAACTTGAGAGAGAACTGACTTCCCTACTCCTGAAGGCTGGGATCCTGGTTCTAGGTGTCCGAACTATTCTTGGATTTGCATAGCCAGGACTAGTCTGAAGTCCTTGGGCAAGAAGTAAGCAACCCTTCAAGGGGCAAGAGGGGCACAGCTCATCAGTAGCTGAGGGCGCCGCCACCAAGAAGGGGCGGCGGATTGGAAAGAACCCTCTGGACTGCAGGCAAGCAGTTCAGGGACGTGCAGAAGGAATCAGATTGCCAGTGTGGGTGGAAGGTCTCTCAGGCATTGATTTCTGGGTCAAGAGGACCACATGGAGGCAATCACTAGACCACACTGGGCCACAGTGTCACCAGGTGAGCATGCTTGCTAGTCACAGGCTTGGGCAGAACTCCACGTGATGTCTTTATCACCCCCACCTCCCCATCAGTGAGTCAATAAGCAACAGCTGGAAACCCAAGGCAATGCCTTTCTTCGTCAGTACCTTCTAGTGTCCTTTACTGAGGAAACTTACTGCATGTTGTGCTCACTATGAAGGAGAGATGGTTAAAGGAGCTTTGTATGTTATGGGAGAGTGTGCGTATATACACATGAATGTTTAACATATGCATACACATACATGAATATTTCCTGGTGGCTCAGACGGTAAAGAATCTGCCTGCAGTGCAGGAGACCAGGGTCTGATCCCTGGATTGGGAAGATCTTCTGAAGAAGGGAACGGCTACCCACTCCAGTATTCTTGCCTGGAGAATTCCACGGACAGAGGAGCCTGGTGGGCTATAGTCAGTTGGGTCGTAGAGTCAGATATGACTGAGCAACTACCTCTATATGCTATATGTTATATATATACATGTATTATAGACACATGTGTGTATACTATGTGTGTGTGTATTTTTAGCTGAGGATCAATAAATTGTTAACTAACACAGATAATATGACAAAGCTTCCTGCAGCCACCCAAATTCAACTTAAACACTGGGATTGATCTGTACCCTTCTGCTCCATGAAAACATTGAAACAGAGGAATGTTTTCCCTTGCTGACTTCAAGAATTTTTGAAGGTCACATGAGTAATGAAATTCATATGACAAGCTTTTTCTATCCTATTTCTATTATAATTTTTCAAACACAGGGCTGTTTCACAGATTTAGAAAAATTGACATTATAAGGAATAGCACTTATCATATGAATAATAATCTGAGTTGTATATCATACAAAGCCAGCAGTTAAACCCTTTTATATGCTCATATAGGAAATCAGATTCATAATTCTATGTGAAATAGAAGCTACTTTTTGTGATTTTTAATTGTTCCATAGCTTATAATGAGTATCTCACACATCAGGAGCTTTCTTTGTATACTTGACATGGAACTAGAAGCAGCAATTTATGAAATAGTCAAAGAAATTACAGGATTGGGAGCTAATGTGTACTGGTTGCATACATTTTAAGACATAAAAGTAGTATGAACAATTTGCTCTTTTTATAGAAGTATAATTCACATAGGATAAGCATAGAATGCAGTATCTTTAGTGAATTTATAAAGCTATGTAGCCAGAACATCATTTAGTTTTAGAACATTTCCATTGCCTTTAAATGTTCCCTTGTGTCTTATTTTCAGTCAATCTCTACTCCCATCCTCAGCTCCAGACAGCTACTGTCTCTATAGATTTGCCTGTCTAGGAAGTTTCATATAAATGTAGTAAGTCTTTTGTATCTGGTTTATGCCATTCAGCGTAAGGTTTTTGATGTTTATCTATGCTAGCCCATATGTCTGTAGTTCCTTTTTATTGCTGAATCACATGCCTTCGCATTCATTTGTAAATTTTATTTTGATAAAATATACAAAGCTGCTGCAGTAGGGTTTTGTTACTCCTCTTTGTTGTTATCATCATATAAATTACATCTTTATAAATTACAGTCTCATCAATCCATTTACAATTTATTACATTATGTGGTTGACTTTTACATCAATAGTAGGAGAAACTAATTATAAACAAACATGCATTTATACTCTTTTGTATTTGTCTGTTAGTTACCTTTATGGGTACCATTAATTTCTTCTTGCAGATTTGTATTCTAACTAGTGTCTTTGATTTCAGCCTGAACAATTTCTATAGAATTTCTTGCAAAGAAGCCCAAGGCAAGAACACATTGGCTGTTCTTCCTGGATGTTTGAGAGTTTTTCATGAATAAACTCTTATGAATTTGTTGCTGGTCTCTGATTTATTTCCAGAGCCCCAAAAATGTCTGTTCTTGGCAATTTTGTTGAGTATTTTAGTTGTTTTGAGAAGTTAAGACACATAAATCTGTTCACTCTACTGTAGTCACCATATGTTTTTTTTTAACCAGAATTATAGTTCTAATGTAAATTAAAGAAAATGAATAAAAGTTATCCATTATACCTCTGACCTGTGACTTTATTCCTAAACTGCTTTATTGTTGTTGGGTTTCTAGGTGACAAACAATACCATGAGTATGAACTTATGTAAAATTGTTTTCCATTTCATTCATAATGTAGTTTAACCAAAGGTAATATAAAGAGCATTTCATGCTTGAATGTAGAATATTAGTGTTTGTCACCATGAGGTATAAATAATGTGCTTTGGTGAAAAAAGATATATATATGGTATATGTGAAATCCGCAGTTAATTTATACAGAATTAAAGAACAAAAATAAAAATTCAAATTCAGACATTTCTCAGGTATAATATTCATTATATGAAATGCCAAACAAAACACAATAACATTCATAAACTTGTTATACAAATATGGTGGTATATAAAAAGAATCATTTTGATCATTGTTTAAAATTATCTTAAATAGCCCTCCTTGCATAAATTTCGTCCTAAACTCATGCTGTGTTAGGTGCTACTCTTGTGTGATACCCCAGTTCCCTGAATTTATTTCTATCTCTATTACAGTGGAGAGAGTTTTTAGTGTTCAGTTCTAGGCTGTAATTTCTTTGCGGGACTCCACCTTATGAAACAGCTTTTCTAGTGCTTGGCAAAGTACTTGACACATTAAACAATCAATAATATTTAGACCAATCACTGACTTGCCCAGACAGCTTTTTTCTAGATTGTGTTTTACTGAACAGCAGTGACCGTCTTCCAAGGAAAGAAACTGAAGAGCCACGTGTGAAAGCGCGTTTGGGATGATGGTGTTGCCCACGCTCAGGTGCCCCCGTTGTGCCCAGCCCCTCGCAGCCCCGTGGACCCTGGCCCACAGGCCCTTGTGCCCACGGGGTTCTCCAGGCAAGAGAACTGGACTGGGTTGCGTGCCCTCTTTCGGGGGATCTTCCAGATGCAGGGAACGAACCCGCCTTTCTTAGTCTCTTGGACTGGCAGCCGGGTTGTCTACTAGTGCCACCTGGGAAGCCCGGGGATAATCTTAATATACGTGAATAACAAACTTCATCTAAATTATAACACAGCATTTCACAAAAAGTCGAGCCCATTTAATTCTTAAATATTCAGTAAATTTTGAATAACTATGGTTTGATGGGCAATGATAATCTAAAAGATCATTGGCATCTGATGTGGGGTATTTTCAAAGATTCTACTTCTTTTGTTTTTACTTATAAATAAGTGTGTTCTCTCTGAGATGCTGTGTTCTTATCTGTAAAATGAAGTTACTGATAACTCGCTGAGTTCTTATGTGAATTAAATGGAGCAGTGCTAAATATATGTTAAACAATCAGTTCTCTCAAAAATACCTATTTCTAATAGAGTAGGTATGATTTTGCACCCTTTCTGCATTAGCATAATTCAAGAAAAATTGCAATACATTACTGAATTCTAACAACTATAGATTCCTTAAAATCCAAATAATTCTTTCATAAATACTTTGAGGGAAAGGCTGGACTGAGTAACAAATTTGAATTTAAAAATAACTTGTCTATAATCTAATATTTTAAAACTTAATATACAATATTAGAAATATGCCAGTCAGTGTTTGCTGAAGATAGTCACAGGAAGACACAGCAAATTCTTATTTTTATATTTAAAATCAATTTTTGGAGACAGTCTTATAAACAGTAGCTTACCTAATTGCTAGACTGCTGGGTTTTAGTGTTATAACTAAAGGTATTCCATGTTCATTAATTGAGCCTAATTATTGACCTTCTCTCTTCTATTAATTTCAAAATAATCAAATTATGTACCTTTAGTGTTAGTATGTATTCAGCTATTTAAAATTATTTGGCAGTGATTTCATTAAGTTTGACAGATTTCCTAACACTGTTTCTAAATAATTTCTTTTCCTGTGTGGTCTATTAAGCATGGTAGATATGATATAATACATTTGTTTGAATTCAAGATTCGATCAACATCTTGCAATGTTTTGTAAGATACGATTTTGTATTATCCTTCTTTGAGATGGTCACGTCTCACAACATCACCCTGTGACAGAGGTAAATTGCCTTTCATCCAAGTGTGAGATCTTCCAGCTTGCTAGAAGGGCAGACTGCCAATCATAACACAAGTTTTAAAATTACACTAGAAATTACTGTGTCTTTTTTCTTGACAGAAACAGCAGGGACCAATGGTCAATTCAGACAGAGATGGAGAACCCCTGCCTATAATGCTTTTGATTGATTTTCAGAAAAAAGAATTCTTCCTTTAAAAAAAAAATTGCCTGCTGCACTCGTTGCCCACTGTCTTTGCTTTATGCTTCTGTCCTTTTCCCCTTGATTTTTACTTCTGTGTCCCTCTCTCTTTGGGCTCCCCAGCTAGCTCAGCGGTAAAGAATCTGCCTGTCAATTCAAGAGGCGTAGGAGACCTGGGTTCACTCCCTGGGCTGGGGAGATCCCCTGGAGGAGGAAACGGCAGCCCACCCAGTATTTCTGCCTGGGGAATCCCATGGAGAGAGGAGCCTGGCGGGCTCCAGTCCGTAGGGTCATAAAGAATCAGACCCAACTGAGCGACTGAGCAAAGACGCACACACACACCCTCACCCTTTAACTGGGAATTTGTTCATTTCAGTTACACTGGGATATTAATTATGAAAGTGCTGTTAGTTAGCAGGCCGTCCTAAAACATCATGATGACTGCCTGCTATTAGGATTATCACAAAAATGTTACTAATAGCTCTGTTTTCTCCAAGAATGTGTGTTCTTCAAACTGAGGCTCTTTTCTTCTCCTCTTTTCTTCTCCTACAGGTTAGCAATGTTCTATAAGGATTAAAATGAAGAATATTGGTTTTGAGTCCCCTTAAAACAATGGAAAGCCATACAGTGGTGTCACAGAGAGGAGGGTGCTTACTCTCAAATGTGTGTGCAGTGCTCTAACTTCTGCCTCTTAAATACATGAAAGAATTCTGAAAGCTTCCGACCTGAACATTCAGAAATGGATTATTTTGAATTACACTTTGATTTTCTTGTGTCTTAAGTCATGTTGACCCAGAATGGAAAAATTAGCAAAATATTTGGTCTAACAAGGGAAAGCATGCAAGAAAAAAAGCAAATCACAGTAAATGTAGAAGTCTTGTACTCATATTGCCCAGTTGGCCACAAAGGCAAATAAATGTACATCAACTCTGACTTGATCTTTCTTTTAGTTAATGTATCAGTATTTCTGAGAATTGCACTTCAGAAACAATGCATACATGTCACTCTGTTCTGCATCAACATTCTTCATCAACTTTTTATAAAGAATGTACATCATATTTCTAAATTATTTTGATAAAGTTGAATTTATAGAAGTCAATTTTTCAGGGAGAATATACTGAAATGGCATGGAAAAAACTGTATCTAATTTCTGTTTCAAATAATTGTTTGTGAGAAGGGCAGAACAGCCTGTACCACATGTCTCTTCATTGCCAGATGCCCATGTGATTTTCCACTAAACAATTCTGATATAAGAGTAGCTAAACTGATTTATCTTCTAATATGCATAAATATAGGTCATAACATCAGAGAAATGCCATATGTTATCTTTTCAAATAAAAGAAATATATAAATTCTGTAAACTTTGTGCTTGACATTATAAAAATGTAATTTTTCTACACTTGAGAAACCTTGGAATTAATGACTATAACTCCTACACATGAAGGTCAAATCCTTATTAAAGGATTTGTTAGGCATCTTCTGATGACATTTATGATATTTTAATATAACCCAAATAAAACTTGGTGAAGTTTCATTTAATATGTTAGCTTGTTCCTTTAACTGTGTACATTTCATCTTGGTTAATTTTTGGCAACCATTGTGTTCAATTATGTTCTTGAATGATATTTTCACTGATAGATAGGGAAAAAAAATCTCATCATGAAGGAAAATAAAGGATTATTTTCTAATATGTTTTAATAGAGTAAAGTTAAATAATGTGGTAAATATGTATATTTTTAAGACTAAATAGACTTGGGGTTATTTCACTTGATATGAAGTAATTTTATAGATATCAATGTGTATGTGTGTGTGTGTAGGTGTGTTAGTCGCTCAGCCCTGTCTGACTCTTTGTGACCCCATGAACTGTAGCCTGCCAGGCCCCTCCGTCCATGGGATTCTCCAGGCAAGAATACTGGAGTGGGTTGCCACTTCCTTCTCCAGGGGATCTTCCCAACCCGGGGATCAAACCCAGGTCTCCCGCATTGCAGGCAGATTCTTTACCATCTGAGCCACCAGAGAAGCCCTACAGATATCAATAAAATTCACAAATATGAATGAGAAAGAGGTCATGAAGTGATAATTTAAATTTCAAACTATTTTTTAGAATTTTTAAAGAATTAATATTTCTGAAGGAAATATTTTATCATATACTGAATATATTATTATAATTACTATAATGCAAATATATATATAAGCAAGGATAGAAAAAGCAAATATTGATTCAGTTCAGTCAGTCAGCTGTTGTTGACTCTTTGCGACCCCATGAATCACAGCACGCTAAGCCTCCCTGTCCATCACCAACTCCCAGAGGTTACTCAGACTCATGCCCATCAAGTCAGTGATGCCATCCAGCCATCTCATCCTCTGTCGTCCCCTTCTCCTGCCTCCAACCCCTCCCATCATCAGGGTCTTTTCAAATGAATCAGCTCTTCACATGAGGTGGCCAAAGTACTGGCGTTTCAGCTTCAGCATCAGTCCTTCCAATGAATATCCAGGACTGATCTCCTTGAGGATGGACTGGTTGGATCTCCTTGCTGTCCAAGGGACTCTCAAGAGTCTTCTCCAACACCACAGTTCAAAAGCATCAATTTTTCGGCACTCAGCTTTCTTCACAGTTCAACTCTCACATCCATACATGACCACTGGAAAAACCATAGCCTTGACCTTTGTTGACAAAGTAATGTCTCAGCTTTTAATATGCTGTCTAGGTTGGTCATAACTTTTCCTCGAAGGAGTAAGCATCTTTTAATTTCACGTTTGCAATCACCATCTGCAGTGATTTTGGAGCCCCAAAAAATAAAGTCAGCCACTGTTTCCACTGTTTCCCCATCTATTTCCCATGAAGTGATGGGACCAGATGCCATGATCTTAGTTTTCTGAAAGTTGAGCTGTAAGCCAACTTTTTCACTCTCCTCTTTCACTTTCATCAAGAGGCTCTTTAGTTCTTCTTCACTTTCTGCCATAAGGATGGTGCCATCTGCATATCTGAAGTTATTGCTATTTCTCCCGGCAATCTTGATTCCAGCTTGTGCTTCTTCCAGCCCAGTGTTTCTCATGATGTACTCTGCATATAAGTTAAATAAGCAGGGTGACAGTATACAGCCTTGATGTACTCCTTTTCCTATTTGGAACCAGTCTGTTGTTTCTTGTCCAGTTCTAACTGTTGCTTCCTGACCTGCATACAGGTTTCTCAAGAGGCAGGTCAGGTGGTCTGGTAATCCCTTCTCCTTCAGAATTTTCTACAGTTTATTGTGATCCAGTCAAAAGCTTTGGCATAGTCAATAAAGTAGAAATAGATGTTTTCTGAAACTCTCTTGCTTTTTCGATGATCCACTGGATGTTGGCAATTTGATCTCTGGTTCCTCTGCCTTTTCCAGCTTGAACATCTGGAAGTCCACAGTTCACGTATTGCTGAAGCCTGGCTTGGAGAATTTTTAGCATTACTTTACTAGCGTGTGAGATGAGTGCAATTGTGCAGTAGTTTGAGCATTCTTTGTTTATGAAATGAAATTCTATATTATAATTTTTGAAGACTGGAAAGAGTTTTAAATGAAGGGACATATGTACTCAGTCCAGTATTCTTGCCTTGAGAATTCCCATGGACAAAGGATCCTGGTGGGCTATAGTCCACAGGGTCACAGAGCTGGACACGACTCAAGCAAGTTAGCATGCACATATGTCTTTATATATATATAAAGACATGCATAAAATCAGGAAATTGTTGTTCTTTAGAAGCCATGTCTGACTCTTTGTGACCCCGTGGACTGCAGCACACCAAGCTGTCCTGTCCTTCATTATCTTAGAATTTGCTCAGACTCATGTCCATTGAGTTGGCGATGCCATACAAACATGTCATCTTCCATCACCCCCTTCTCCTCCTTCCCTCAGTCTTTATCAGCAGCAGAGTCTTTTTCCAATGAAGAAATGTATATGATAAAATGAAAAAGAAGGGGTAAAAAAGATATGTCATAAGGAAAAATGTTAAATGAGTTGGAAATGGGTAGTGTTTGTATTGATAAAGAGTGATGATTTTACAAAATTCATAGAAGAAACAAAACTTCACCTTGCAGAGGTTTATGAATTTTGGATGCTGTAAAGTATATTAAACTTTATGCAGTAAAAGAAACAGCAGCTATTTGTAGCATTTGGACAGATATTGGTAGCATCTGTAATGAAGGAAGTTAGCAAAGATTAATGTGGCTCAGATCATGAGCTCCTTATTTGAAAGTTCAGACTTAAACTGGAGAAAGTAGGGAAAAGCATCAGGTAATTCAGGTATGAACTAAAGTAGATGTCTTATGATTATGCACTGGAGGTAACAGGAGTTTCAAGGGAATAAATCTTATAGAGTGCCTGAAGAACTATGGGTGGAAGTTCATAACATTGTATAGAGACCAAAATCATCAAGAAGAAAAAGAAATTCCAAAAGGCAAAATGGTAGGCCTCTTAGGAGGCCTTACAAATAGCTGAGAAATGAAGAGAAATAAAAGGCAAAGGAGAGAGAGAAAGATACACCCAATTGAATGCAGAGTTCCAGAGAATATTCAGGAGGTATAAGAAAAACTTCTTAAATGAACAATTCAAAGAAATAGTGGATAACAACAGCATGGGAAAGACTAGAGATCACTTCAAGAAAATTAGAGATACCAAGGGAATATTTCATGAAAAAATGGGTACAATAGAGGACAGAAAATGCAAAGACCTAAGAGAAGCAGAAGAGATTAAGAAGAGATGGCAAGAATACACGGAACTATACAAAAGGGTCTTAATGTCCCAGATAACTATGATGGTATGATCAATCACCTAGAGTATGATCAATTGCCTAGAGTCAGACTTCCTGGTGTGTAAAGTCAAGTGGGCCTAAGGGAGCACTGCTGTGAACAAAGGTAGTGGAGGTGATGGAACACCAGCTCAGCTAAAATTTCAAATCCTAAAAGATGCTGCTGCTAAAGGGCTACATACAATATGCCAGCAAATTTGGAAAATTTAGCAATAGCCACAGGCCTGGAAAAGATCAATTTTCATTCTCATCCCAAAGAAAGGTAATGCCAAAGAATGCTCAAGTTACTGTACAGTTGCTCTCATTTCACATGCTAGCAAGGTAATGCTCAAAATCCTTCAAGCTAGACTTCAACAGTACATGGGCCAAGAACTTTCAAATGGACAAGGTGAATTTAGAAATGACAGAAGAACCAGAGAGCAAACTGCCAACATCCATTGGATCATAGAAAAAGCAAGAGAATTCCAGAAAAAAAAGGTCTACTTCAGCTTCATTGACTACACTAAAGCCCTTGACTGTGTGGATCACAACAAACTGTGGAAAAGTCTTAAAGAGATGGGATTACCAGACAACTTACTTGCCTCCTGATAAACTTGTATGCAGGTCAAGAAGCAATAGTTAGAACTGGACATAGAACAACAGGCTGGTTCCAGATTGGTAAAGGGTTTTGTCAAGGATTTTTATTGTCACCATGCTTATTTAACTTATATGCAGACACATCATGCCAAATCCCAAGCTGGATGAATCACAAGCTGAAATCAGGATTGCCAGGGTATATACCAACAACTTTATATATGCAGGCGATAATAAGGCAGAAATTCTGCCCTAATGGCAGAAAGCGAAGAAGAACTAAAGAACTTCTTGATTAAGGTGAAAGAGGAGAGTGAGAAAAATGGCTTAAAAGCAAACATTCAAAAAACTAAAATCATGGCATCTAGTCCCATCACTTCATGGCAAATAGATGGGGAAACAGTGGAAACAGTGACAGACTTTATTTTCTTGGGCTGCAAAGTTACCTTGAATGGTGACCACAGCCATGAAATTAAAAGATGCTTTAGCTCCTTGGAAGAAAAGCTGGGCAGTGTTTTAAAAACAGAGACACCACTTTGCTGACAAAACCCAGCATACTCAAAGCTATGGTTTTTCCAGCAGTCGTGTAGGGATATGAGAGTTGGAGCATAAAGAAGGCTGAGCACCAAAGAATTGATGCTTTTGAGTTGTGGTGTTGGAGAAGACTCTTGAGAGTCCCTTGGACAGCAAGGAGATCAAGCTAACAAATACTTAAGGAAATCAATCATGAATATTCATTGGAACAACTGATGCTGAAGATCCAGTACTTTGGCTATGTGCTGCAAAGAGCCCACCCATTAAAAAAGAGCCTGATGCCGGGAAAGACTGATGCAAGAAGGAGACACAGGTGACAGGAGATAAGATGATTGGATGGCATCACCGATTCAGTGAACATGAGTGTGAGCCAACTCTGGGAGGAAGTGAAGGACAGGGAGATCTGGTGCTGCAGCCCGTAGGGCCGCAAAGAGTCAGATGTGCCTTAGTGACCGAACCACAGCTTACATTCAGGGCTCCCTTGTGGCTCAGTGGTCAAAGAATCCTGCAAATCATGAGAGGCAGGTTCGATCCTTGTTTTCAGAAGATCCCCTGTAGGAGGAAATGTCAACCCAATATTTGTTACCTGGAAAATCCCATGGACAGAGGAGCCTGGTGGGTTACAGTCCATGGGGTCTCAAAAGAGTTGGACATGATTAACAACTAAATCACCACCATCACTAATTTTCTGAATATAAAAGGCCTTTTTCTATTTAACTACTTGTCTTTTACTTAGCCTTTGATTTATTTTCTTATACGTGGTTCATAAAATTCTGAACTTTTATTTCTCTCAATAATATTATCTCAATAACAATAATGACAGCATTTCTCTTCATTTTGATTTCTAGAAATCTTGAAGAAAAAAAGACATCATTTGAGCAAGTGGTGCTAGTGGTAAAGAACTTGCTTTCCAATACGGAAGACATAAGAGCCACAGGTTCAACCCCTGGGTCAGGAAGATCTCCTGGAGAAGGACTTGGCAACCCTCCCCAGTATTCCTGTCTGGGGAATTCCTATGGATAGAGGAGCCTGGCAGGCTATAGTCCATAGGGTCGCAAAGAACTAGATATGACTGAAGTGACTTAGCACACATCATTAAGGATCAGATTTATAGATCTCATTGCTATTGAAAGTATATTTTTATCATCCACTTGAAAAAGGTGACATCGACCAAGCCGTATATGATGGCCTGATCACAATAAGTCGAAGATAATGATACTGAGCTCTCTATACTTGCTGGTATTCTGTTTGTAGTCTGATAGCTGTGGCCTTGTTATATGTCTTTATTATTTTTAGGTATGTTCCCTCCACACCCATTTTGCTGAGAGTTTTTATCATGAGTGTATATGGAATTTTGTTAAATGCTTTTTCTGTGTCTGTTGAGATGGTATGATTTTTACCCTTCATTCTGTAAATGTTTTTGCTTTTGTTTTACTGATTTGGATATTTTGCACCATCCTTTCCTCCCAGGATAAATCCTGCTTGGTCATGATGCATGAGCAATCAATCTAATTTTGTGTTACTAGTATTTTGTGTGTGTGTGTGTGTGAGGGTCTTTGTTTATATCATCATCATGGATACTGGCCTGTGATTTTCTTTGCTTCTAGTGTCCTTATCTGCCTTTGATATGAAAGTAATGCTGGCTTCATAAAATTTGCAGTTATTCCCTGGTCCTCAATTGTTTGAAAGATTTTGAGAAGGAATGGCATGAGTTCTTCTTTTAAAATGTGTTAGAACTCACCCTCGAAGACATATAATCCCAGGGTTTTGTTTTTTGACAGGACTTTGATTACTGCCTTGGTCTCATTACTGTCATTATTGCTTGTTCAGATTTTCTCTTTATACCCAAATTAGTCTTGGTAGGTTGCTTGTTTCTGGAATTTATTAACCACTTCTGAACACTTCAAGATTGTACAATTGTTTATTTAATATTTGTTTATAGTAGTGTTTTATATTCTTTGGATTTTTGTCATGGCAGTTATGATGAATCCTATTTTATTTATGATTTTATTTACTTATTTCAAGCTTCTCTCTAGTGAGTTTAGCAAAGGGTTTGTCAATTTTGTTTCAAAAGACCCCATCGTTTTTTTGTATAGTGTTAAAGAATGTTTGAATTTCATTTTTTAACATGTAGCTGTCCAGTTTTCCCAGCACCATTTACTGAAGAGACTGTCTTTTCCCAGTGAATAGTTTTGCCTTCTTTTGTTGTAGATTAATTGGCCATAGGTGCATGGATTTATTGTTGGGCTTTCTATCTTATTCCATTAAATGAGGTGGATGGACTTGGAAGACATAATTCTAAGTGAAATAAGCCATACTTAGAAAGACAAATACTATATATTTTCATATATATGTGCGATTTAAAATAGTCCAACTCATAGAAATAGAGAATGGTAGTTGCCAAGGGCTGGGCAAGGTGAAAATGGGCAGTTTCAGTTATTTAAGATAAGAAGCTGGCAAAGTCTGCTATATAGCCTACAGCTTATAGCTAAAATTATTGTACTATATAATTAAAATGTCCTAAGAGACTAACTCTTATGTGAAGTATTCTTAATGACTAATAAAGTACTAGTAGTAGAGATGGGAGGAGACTTTGAGAGGTGATGAATATATACGGCCTTGATAATGTCGATGTTTTCAAGGTACATACTTATCCCCAAACTCATCCAGTTATGTACTTTTAGTATGTACAGCTTTTTACATGTCAATCATACCTCAGTAAGTAGCTTTAAAACAAAAACTGTGTGACATAAGTGCAGGGATTGCCAATGAGAAAGAGTGCCCAAGATGTAATTCACTCACATAAAAAGTATTTAATCAGCACAGTTTGAAGATCAGTGTAAACATGTGCTATTCAATAAATAGTAGCAGCTTAATTGTTTAGAAATAAAGAAAAAATACTGAATCCTTTCTTCACTGTAAACATGAGTATCAATTATGTAGGGAAAACTTCTTATGTAAGAAATAAAAGTTTACCTTGGGTTAGGGAATAATAACCCTTTCTTTTCATGAAGATATATCATATGCTATTAAGAAATCAAGTCATAAACTGGGAGAGATGGTTGTAGCAGCAATCGTCAACAGATTGCTTACAGAATATATAAGGGGCTCCTAAAAAGAATAAGAACATGGAAAGAATTGAAAAGAAAAATGAACCAGAGTCTTGAGGAGGCATTTCACATAAAAGTGAACACAAATAATTGTTAAACAAGGAAGAAGTTCAACATTGTACACGGGGATATGAACACATTAAAAAAAAGACAACAAATAGTAAAACCATCTCAGCTCAGTTCAGTTGCTCAGTCTTGTGCAACTCTTTGCGACCCCATGGACTGCAGCACACCAGGCTTCCCAGTTCATCAACAATTCCCAGAAATTGCTCAAACTTATGTCCATCGAGTCAGTGATACTGTCCAACTAACTCATCCTCTGTCGTCCCCTTTTCCTCCTGCCTTCAATCTTTCCAGAATCAGGGTATTTCCCAAAGAGTCAGTTCTTTGCATCAGGTGGCTTTGCACAGTATTGGAGTTTCAGCTTCAGCATCAGTCCTTCCAATGAATATTCAGGACTGATTTCCTTTAGGGTTGACTGGTATTATCTCCTTGCAGTCCAAGTGATTCTCAAGAGTCTTCAACACCACAGATCAGAAGGATCAGTTCTTCAGCATTCAAGTTTCTTTATGGTGCAGCTCTCACATCCATACATGACCCCTGGAAAAACCATAGCTTTGACTAGACAGACCTTTGTTGGCAAAGTAATGTCTCTGCTTTTTAATGTGCTGTCTAGGTCTGTCATAGCTTTTCTTCCAAGGAGCAAGTGTCTTTTGATTTCATGGCTGCAGGAACTATCTACGGTGATTTTGGAACCCAACAAAATAAAGTCTGTCACTGTTTCCATTGTTTCCCCATCTATTTGCCATGAAGTGATGGGACTGGATGCCATGATCTTATTTTTTGGAATGTTGAGTTTTTTAAGCCAGCTCTTTCACTCTCCTCTTTCACTTTTAAGAGGCTCTATGTTCCTCTTTGTTTTCTGCCATTAAGGTGGTGTCATCTGCATATATGAGGTTATTGATATTTCTCCCTGAAATCTTGATTCCTGCTTGTACTTCATCCAGCCTGGCATCTTGTATGATGTACTTTGCATAGAAGTTAAATAATCAGGGTGACAATATACAGCCTTGACATACTCTTCCCCAACTTTGAACCAGTTCATTGTTCCATGTCCAGTTCTAACTGTTGCTTCTTGAACTGCATTCATGGATTTCTCAGGAGGGAGGTAAGGTGGCCTGATATTCCCATCTCTTTAAGAGTTTTGCAGTTTGTGATTCACACAGTCAAAGGCTTTGGTGTAGTCAATGAAGCAGAAGTCAATGTTTTTCTGGAATTTCTTGCTTTTTTAATGATCCAGTGCATGTTGGCAATTTGATCTCTGGTTCCTCTCCTTTTCTAAATCCAGCTGAATGTCAGGAAATTCTCTGTTCATGTCATGTTGAAACCTTGCTTGGAGAATTTTGAGCATTTATTTGCTAGTGTGTGTGATGACTACAATTATGCAGTTGTGTGAAGATTCATTGGTGTTGCCTTTCTTTGGGATTGGAAGGGAAACTGACCTTTTCCAGTCTTGTGGCCATTGCTGAGTTTTCCAAATTTGCTTGAATATTAAGTGCAACACCTTCACGGCATCATCTTTTAGGATTTGAAATAGCTCAGCTGGAATTCCATCACCTCCAGTAGCTTTGTTCATAGTGACGCTTCCTAAGGCCCACTTGACTTTGCATTCCAGGATGTCTGGCTCTAGGTTATTTATCACACCATTGTGGTTATCTGGGTCACTAAGATATATATATATATATATATATATATATATATATATTTTTTTTTTTTTTTTGTATAGTTCTTCTGTTTATTCATGCAGCCTCTTCCTAATATCTTCTGCTTCTGTTAGGTCCATACCGTTTCTGTCCTTTACTGTGCCCATTTTGCATGAAAAGTTCCCTTGGTGTCTCTAATTTTCTTGAAGCGATCTCTATTCTTTCCCATTCTATTGTTTTCCTCTATTTCTTTACATTGATCTCTGAGGAAGGCTTTCTTATCTCTTCTTGTTATTCTTTGGAACTCTGCATTCAGACAGATTTATCTTTCCTTTTCTCCTTTGCCTTTTACTCCTCTTTTCTCAGCAATTTGTAAGGCCCCCTCAGCCAACTATTTTGCATTTTTGCATTTGCTTTTCCTCTCCCTCATGTGTAGTGTTATGAACCTCCACCCATATTTCTTCAGTCACTCTGTCTATCAGGCTCCCCTTGTGGCTCAGCTGATAAAATATCTGCCTGCAATGCAGGACACCTGGGTTCTATCCCTGGCTTGGGAAGACCCCCTGGAAAAGGGAAAAGTACCAACTCCAGTATTCTGGCCTAGAGAATTCCATGGCTGTATAGGCTATGGGGTCACAACTCAGACACAACTGAGTGATTTTCACTACACTTCAGAAAGTCCTCAGGAATTTTAAACTCTGTCAATTTGCCAAAAGCCACTGGATCATAGCAAAACAAGAGGGTTCCAGAAAAACATCTATTTCTGCTTTATCAACTACACCAAAGCCTTTGCCTGTGTGGATCATGGCAAACTGTTGAAAATTCTTAGAGAGATGAGAACACCAGACGACATTTTACCTGCCTCCTGAGAAATCTGTATGCAGGTAAAGGAGCAACAGTTAGAACTGTATATGGAACAACGGGCTGGTTTCACATTGGGAAAGGAGTACACGAAGGCTACCTATTATCACCCTGCTTATTTAACTTCTATGCAGAGTACATCATGCAAAATACTGGGCTGGATGAAGCACAAGTTGGAATCAACACTGTTGGGAGAAATGTCAACTACCTCAGATACGCAGATGACACTAACCTTATGGCACAAAGCAAAGAAAAACTAAGGAGCCTCTTGACGAAAGTGAAAGAGGAGAGTGAAAAAGTTGGCTTAAAACTCAGTATTCCAAAAAGTAAGATCATGGCATCCAGTCCCATCACTCATGGCAAATAGATGGGGAAACAATGGAAACAGTGAGAGACTTTAGTTTTCTGGGCTCCAAAATCACTGCAGATAGTGTCTGCAGCCATTTAAAAGACACTTGCTCTTTGGAAGAAAAGCTTTGACCAAACTAGACAGCATATTAAAAAGCAGAGATATTACTTTGCAGATAAATGTCTGCCTAGTCAAAGCTATGGTTTTTCCAGTAGTCATGTATGCGTGTGAGAGAGTTGGACTATAAAGAAAGCTGAGTGCTGAAGAATTGATGCTTTTGAACTGTTGTGTTGGAAAAGACTCTCAATTCCTTTGGACTGCAAGGAGATCCAACCAGTCAGTTCTAAAGGAAATGAGTCCTGAATATTCATTGGAAGGACTGATATTGAAGCTGAAAATCCAATACTTTGCAAAGCTACTTGATGCAAAGAACTGATTCATTATGCTGGGAAAGATTTAAGGCAGGAGGAAAAGAGGAAGACAGAGGATGAATTGGATGGCATCACTGACTAGATGGATGTGAGTTTGAGCAAGGTTCTGGAGTTGCTTATGGACAGGGAAACCTGGCGTGCTGCAGTCCAGGGGGGTTGCAAAGAGTCAGGCACAACTGAGTGACTAAACTGAACTAAACTCTGTCTATCCGATCTAATCCTTAGACTATATTTGAATATTAAATCCTTATTGAGAAATAAAGACTTAACTGGCAAAACCATCATTAGATACAATTTCACAGTCCCAGACTGCCAAGTTTAAATCTGTCTGTCATCATTAACTATAGGGAGCAAGAAGCCTTCCTATTTTTTAAAAAAATTTTCTTAACATTGTCTTCTGGATCTGGAAAGTGGTAAAACAATTTTGGAACACATTTTAAAGTTAGGCACAGACACACACATGCATGTGGGCACATGTATGCACACACAGTGTAAACTGTGAGACAAGCAATTCATTTGTAGTTATTTCATCTATATCAACTCCTCCATGTTTACAACGTACACATATAATGCTCATCTTATCCATTTTAGTAATTACCAATGTCCATTTATAGGAAACAGAACAAATGCATTGTCCTTCTTAAAATATAAAACTATATAGCAAATAACCGTGGCTACACAATTTGGATAAGTCTTAGAAACAATATTCAATGAAAAAAATCTCTGAAGCATTCTTAGAGTATGATACTGACATCTTGTTAGTCAAGTTTTAAAGAAAAATAAAGAATAAGAAAGTAAATCATGGAGTAGTTGTTACTTTTATAATTGGGATAAGGTAAGAGTTTGGCAGCTAGGAGCATGGAGAATGCCTTTTTTGACAATAACACTCTGTCTTGAGAGGGTACTGGGCTCATAGCTTCTTATTTTATTATTTTGTTGATAGTATTTATAATTACTGAATATCATTTTGTATGACCATTATTTTATTACTTATATTGAAACATTATATATATAATATCTCACAAGATAATTAATCCCTTAAGTGTTTATTTACTTTTTTCTCCTTTTATGTCTTATTATTCTTACAAATATTACTTTAGAAACATATTTAGGTAAATCTTTAATATGAAAGATTCACAAATATTTATAAAGTAAACTTTTTATTAAAAGTTTAAAATAAAAAAATTGATAATATACACATCAGTCTGTTTGCAAATAAAGTGAACATTCCCATTTATTTATATTTTTAAATAAGCCAGTGGTAGTTTGTATTGTTTCCTATAATGATTTATACATCTATAAGGATCAGCATTTTATAATTTTGTTTCTATTGTTGAGCACAAGTTATCAAATTAACTTACTTTCTAATTTATTTGCTAATTTCAAATTAACATATACAGGTATATTTAAAATGTTGGTATCCATCCAAAATTCTTAAATTTCTTATTAAGTCTCCCTCTCAGTTTATTTTCTTGGTTAAAAATAACTACAATAAAAAAATTAAAAAAAAAATAAAAATAACTAAAATAATCATAAATTTTAAAGTCACATTTAAAACTTAGCCTCTGTTACTTTCTCTGTTACTAATAAAAACATGGTTACCTAATTTTATCAGAACAGTTTTATGATATGGGTGTGATTATTATTCCATTTTCCATATAGGGAACTTGAGGTTTAATATTGGTTTAAGAATACACACAAAGTAAGTTGGAGCTAGAAATAGAACACAAGTGATCTCATTTAAAAAGTCAACTGTAAATCAAAATGTATTTTTTTATATGACAGGTAAAAGTATTGCTTTCTTTTCAAAGTGTTTTAACTCATATTTCTATTCTTTATTTAGAACTTTCTGAAGGAGATATATACATAGGCACATCCATTTACATGTCCCTATTTGCAGTTTTTATTATATACCTAACATTAAATTTGATATTTATTAGAAATGTTATATTATTATATGTATAAACATTTTATTTCTGCTTACTGAATTATTTTCTAATGAATTAGTTGTAAATTTTATCACATGTTTGAAATTTTTATTTGGTGTAATGGTGTTATAGAATCTATTAATAAAATTTCTATAAAAACTTTTCTATCATAGTAACTTGTTTTAATATATTCCTGATTCCTATTTCAAATTGTCATATAAGTTTTTACTTCTATCCACAGGTGAAAGTTGTCTATATATTTATCCCTTCCTACAGTTTTCTTGACTATATATCTTGTTTAGTTTGGCTATTTCATTTCAATGAATTTGGTTCCATTATATATATTTTGTGTATTCTAAACAATAGTCTTTACAACTTATGAATAATTATTTGATAATATTTAAAATAGTTTAAATCCAAAATATATTTACCCTGGGATCTAAATACAGACATAAAAATTTGTCTAAAATGATATTTTTCAGTTTTTGTCCTTTAATATTGAGGAAACTATTGAAGCATAAGAAGGAGGAAAACCTGGTTTACTTATTTTGCCATATTTTTTATATTTTCAGAATTTGTAATTAAAATAGCTACTTGAATGTGTATATATCTGGAGAAGGCGATGGCACCCCACTCAAGTACTCTTGCCTGGAAAATCCCTTGGACGGAGGAGCCTGGTGGGCTGCAGTCCGTGGGGTCACGAAGAGTCGGACTCAGCGACTTCACTCTCCCTTTGCACTTTCATGCACTGGAGAGGGAGATGGCAACCCACTCCGGTGTTCTTGCCTGGAGAATCCCAGGGACGGGGCAGCCTGGTGGGCGCCGTCTATGGGGTCGCACAGTCAGACACGACTGAAGCGACTTGGCAGCAGCAACAGTTCATATATATCTATCATCTCTTAATGAGATTTACGTGAAATATGATAGCTATCCTTCCGAACTTACAAAATGTTTCCTCCTTGTGTACCCTAGATTACTGTCTCATTCATTTGGGATACTTTCTGCTTTGTGAATATCTACTATATTTAAAATGAGTCTCCAAGATCTGGACATCATATCTTTTAAATGTTAATTCTTTAATTGCATTTCTCTACTTTATTCTTTTGTGTCTTGAGGATGTTTTTCAAGTGAGTCTGTGAATTTCTAATTGGAATTTCTACAGTGTCATTTCTACTCATTACTCACAATGTGGTTTTTACTTTGATAATCATGATTCATTTTATGCAGACTTCCCTTCAACCTATTGACATCACTGAACAGCTTTGCTCTTAATGGAGAGAATAAATGTCTTCTTGTATTACATGGAAATAATTAGAGAAGTATTTTCTGATGTATTATTTTGTTTTTTCACTGCATGCATTTTAGATAAAAATGAGACTTCAGAATATTTTACCTTAAATTTTCATTTTTCCTTATACACTTGAAGCTGAAGGGTTTTTTTTTTTTCTCTATTATTATTTGGTAGTGGCAGTTTATTAGTAATTATTCCTTAAAAGTTCATTTTGACAATATATTAATATAAAAGGTTCATCTTGATAACATGAAAAAGCTTATAGCTCCATTTAAATAAACAACTCTGATATATATATAAAGTTAAGGTCAAAATAAGAAAAAGTGCACCAAGGGACATGAATCCAGAGTTAAAGGCTGATAGTTGTGGGGAATGAGCATTTTCCTGGTACCCAAAGGACTCTCCATGAAGGATCCACACCACATACACTTCATTTGACAGCACAGTTGCTTTTCAAATTATGGCGATCATGTGAGGAAGCATCCCTAATAGCAGCATGATGATTGTCATGTCTAAAAATACTAAACTGAGGGTGTGTTATGTTATACGATCAGTGAAGGAATAAAAATTTTGATTTTTGTGCAGCTCTTCTGCTTGCTCTCTAAGACTGTCCTTGACATGATATTGAAAATTTCCTTGCTTACTTATTCAATTCTCAAATGGCAATTCATTCCAACTTAGTTTAACATGAGTTTGAAATACAAAGTTATTCAAAAAATATAGGAAAAATAGACTATATTATTTTCAAAATCTTGAGAGTCTTTGATGGTCATAAGTGATGGGTCTTGAAAATATTAACTGAACAGTGGAAAAAACTATGACCTTAATATTAACTTTACAGTGGAGAAACAGCAAATCTAACCTGATCCAGGTAATGAAAGTTAATATCACCAGTGAAATCATGTAGATCTCAGTTACTTGGTTATGATATGGCTAGAAGGGCACTTCAACTCTGTTGTATTCTTTCCAAAAATCTATTGTCCTTATCTCATGATATGAAAATAACAACAAGATCCTAGTTATATTCCTTAAGACTCCCAAGTTTATTAAAAAAAATAATAAAAAACAGTAGAGAGTAAGAATATGTGATGATTAATTACAATGTAGTACACTGGATTGTTCCTGGAACAGAAAAAAAAGCTATAAAAAGCTTTTTTTTTTAGCTATAAAAAGCTAAAATAAAAATAAAAATTGGAATGCAGTTAAAAGTAATATATTAAAATGACAGTTGCCTAGTATTGACTGTGGTAATGTAAGATGATAAGGATGTGGGAAACTGGGTAAGGAATATATGGAAACTCTCTGGACTATCATTAGAACTTTTCTGTAAATCTCAGTTTATCTTAAAACAAAATGTTAATTAAATTTTCTGAACAGTAGTCCATTTTAAACTGCTAATAACAACACTAGACATAGACACAACATTGAAGTTTTCTTTCTTATTGAAGTAGTACATCATATAATAATCAGCACAGTTGTTTGATGAAAAATTAGAAGTCTGAAAATCTATGTAATGGGGCAATTTTACCTTTGCTATTGGAGGATATATAGTTTAGCTGGATATAGAATATTAGTTGGCAGATTTTTTTTCATCCCTGCCTGATCATTTTCAAAAACATCAATTTTTAACCCATTTTGTTCTCATTCCTATTGCTTTTTAAAATTTAAGTGATACATTCTTTATTTTTATTGAAGTATAGTTGATTTACAATGTCATGTCAGTTTCAGGCATATAGTATAGCAGTTTAGTTACACACATACACGCACACATATGTATTCTGAAAAGAGCACTTTTAAGGCATATTTCTTTAATTCTTTGAACCAGGTTTGCCTGTCCTTGTTAATTGTAAGAGGACTTGGTAAGAACCATTACAGAAGTAGGAATAAGTGCTGTAACAGCTCTTAAAAAAAAAAAAAAGATAAAAATCCACACGCAAACTCCAAATAGGGTCTATTTAAGATAACTAATGAATCAACTCCTCAATAAATTTCTTTCATCTATGCCAGTAAGTTCCAAATACAGATCATAATAGAAAATTAGATTATTTTCCTAGGAGCAATGAAATAATACTGTACATAAAATTTTAATCTAATAAGAAGTTCTTAAGTCCTTGATGAACAAAATTTGTAAAATAATTTGAGTATATAAAATGCCTAAACGCATGAAGAAATATACTCTTTTCAGGTGTAATATCTAAATGTAATATTAATTGTAAATACTTTGTCTCTCCAATCCATGAATTTACTGCCATTATAATTAAAATTATGATTGGGAAAAAAATAAATGTCCATGTGTAGCTAAAGAAATTATGAGAGAGCTCAAGAAGAAACAGACTTACCCTATTATTTCAAAGATATAGTAACAATTAACATAATTTATGAATATTTCTATCACATTATAGTAAATTTTCCAATAAAAAATAGCTGAGAAACCAGATATAAATCCATGTATCAGTTCAGTTCAGTTCAGTCACTCAGTTGTGTCCAACTCTTTGTGACCCCATGAATCGCATCACGCCAGACCTCCCTGTCCATCACCAACTCTTAGAGTTTACTCAAACTCATGCCGATTGAGTCAGTGATGCCATCCAGCCATCTCATCCCCTGTTGCCCCCTTCTCCTCCTGCCCCCAATCCCTCCCAGCATCTGGGTCTTTTCCAATGAGTCAACTCTTCGCATGAGGTGGCCAAGGTATTGGAGTTTCAGCTTCAGCATCAGTCCTTCCAATGAACACCCAGGACTGATCTCCTTTAAGCTGGACTGGTTGGATCTCCTTGCAGTCCAAGGGACTCTCAAGAGTCTTCTCCAACACCACAGTTCAAAAGCATCAATTCTTTGGCGCTCCACTTTCTTTATAGTCCCACTCTCACATCCATACATGACCACTGGAAAAACCATAGCCTTGACTAGACAGACCTTTATTGGCACAATAATGTCTCTGCTTTTTGATATGCTATCTAGGTTGGTCATAACTTTCCTTCCAATGAGTAAACATCTTTTAGTTTTATGGCTACAGTCATCATCTGCAGTGATTTTGGAGCCCAAAAATTGAAGTCTGACACTGTTTCCACTGTCTCCCCATCTATTTCCCATGAGGTGATGGGACCAGATGCCATGATCTTAGTTTTCTGAATGTTAAGCTTTAAGCCAACTTTTTAGTAGGGATTATATTTTTATTAGCTATAAGAAGACAGACTATGTCTGTATTTTATACCAGTCATAAAAAGACAGAATAGACATGGCTGAGACAAATGATGTCTTCATGGAAAAAACAATAACCAGAATCATGCACACACCATTTCTAAAAACAAACTAACCCCTAAATGTAAAGTCTAAGTCTATAACATTGTAAAGTTAATAGGAGAAATTGTACTTACCTTTTTTGTGGCCTTAATTTCAATCACTGAAATTAAGTATGGTCATAAATTAGGACTATGATTTTTTTTTTTGGATGTATCTCATAGTATTTTAAGCATGGGTTCATATAAAACATGAACAAGTAGGTTCATTTTAACATTGTTTATGGTGAAAGGGAATTAGAGGAGCCTTATGTGTCCATCATCAGGAGAAAAAAAAAAATATTGGCCATGAAATTAGATGCAATAACCTGGGAATACCAAGCAACAAGAGATTATACAATTTTCTCAGCATTGAATAACTATTAGTCAGTAGAGCTATTATAAACTCTTTGTCATATCATTTCAGATTGTTCTTTTAGTCACAGCTCTCAAAGAAGATAGCATTGTGTCAAAAATATAAGCAAGATGATGAAAACTACAGAGAAGTAGCATTTATATAAATTAAAAATAAATGTACACTCAAGCCAGTGCTATATAATCTCAAGGATACATAAATATATAAATATATTAAATTTGTGAGGAATGGTGGAGATGGTTGGGAATGGGATTGGGAGACAAAAAGTACTCAAAATAATACAAGCAGATGTGCTCTATATTCTAGCCATTGTTATTAATTCCTTACTGTTACTTATTTTTCAAAGTTTAATGTATTTATCAATAATCTATTGTTAAAAACATTTTTTTTCTGATTTTGAGAAATTCTCAGTTATTTAGCCATGAAATTAAAAGACATTTGCTTCTTGAAAGAAAAGCTATGACAAATCTAGGCAGTATATTAAAAATAGAGAAATGACTTTGCCAGCAAAGTCCATATAGTCAAAGCTATGGTTTTTCCAGTAGTCATGTATGGATATGATATTTGGATTGTAAAGAAGGTTTAGCACCAAAGAATTGATGTTTTCAAATTGTGGTGCTGGAGAAGACTATTGAGAGTCCCTTGGACAACAAGGAAATCAAACTAATCAATCCAGAGAAAATAAACTCAATATTCACTGATGAAGCTGAAGCTCCAATAGTCTGGCCACTCGTTGGAAAAGATCCTGATGCTGGGAAAGACTGAGGGAAGCAAGAGAAAGGGGTGACAGAGGATGTGTTGGGTGGATGGCATCACCGACTCAACGGACACGCGTTTGAGCAAACTCTGGGAAATAGTGAAAGACAGGGAAGCCTGGCATGCTGCACTTCCTAGGGCCCCAAAGAGTGGTACAGGATTTAGTGGCTGAACCGTTATTTAAAAGGGAAATTAGCATGTATTCAGACATTTCAGTTAACAATTACATAAGCCATGGGTCACACTATGAATTAGGTACTCTTTTATGTTAGATAATAAATTGCACAATAGATAGCTAACTAGGCATACAGAATATAGGTAGATAGATATAGAGTAATGTAATCAGTGATATACATACATGTATATATACACATATCCTCATTTTTTACTCAGAACATCAGTGGTATTAAATCCTTCATTTTTGTGATAAGAAAATTAAGACCATGAAAACTTAAATTGTTTCTACAAGTGCACACAGTGTGATAGGCTGAACAATGCCCCAAAGATGTTCACATTCTGACCCCTGGGATCTGTAAATATTTAGGTTATAGGGCAAAAGAGTGAACATCTTATGGCAAGAGATGTGATTAAGACTCTTAAATTGGATTCATTATTCTATCTTATCTAGATGGACCCAAGGCTTTTCATAAGACAGGAGCCAAAAGTGTCAGACAGAGATGCTTTGTTAAGGAAGAAGATGTGTTTACAGAGGAGGAGAAATTAGAAAAAGAAGAGAGAGAGATTGGTAATGTTACACTTTAGAGAAGAATGGGGCCACATGCCTAAGAATATAGACATCCTCTAACAGGGGTCCCTAATATCTGGGGTCTAATACCTGGTGATCTGATGCAGAGCTGGTGTAATAATAATAGAAATCAAGTGCACAGTAAATGTAGTGCGGTTGAGTCATCCAGAAACCATCACCTTTCTCCAGCCTCGGTCCATAAAAACATTTTCTTCTAGAAACCAGGCCCTGGTCCCAGTGAGTTTGGGGACTGCTACGAGAAGCTGGAAATAGCTAAGAAACAGAGTCTCCTCCACAGTTGCCAAAAGAAAACAGCTCTGCTGTTGCCCTGATTTTATGCCTGCAAGTGCTGCTTTTTACTCCAGAAATTTTCTCCAGAAATTTAAGAAAATAAATTTATGTTATTTTAAACTACTAATTTTGTAGTAATTTGCCGGAGCAGTTTGAAACAGACAGAACTAGCTAATGTCTCAGCTGTGTTTCAGTCTTACTTAATATTCTCCAAATGTACTTTCTATCTCAATAGCTTGGAATATTTTAGGTGAAATTATAGAATTATTATGAATTATGTTTTCCAAATGAAGTTCTCCAAAATCCCCTCATGACCCAAGTAAATTTGACCTTTGTAACAGACAGTGAAAGTTCCTAACCCATGAAGTTGCATCACATATACAGCACAGAAATTAAAGCATCCTCTATTTATATGAATCCAGGAGGCATGAACTTGCTTTCCAAATCGCAGCTTTTCTCCTGATACTTGAATATGTGCTAAGGCTTGATGATGAAACCATAACCGACCCCCATGTGAAAAGATGTGTAATGATACCTAAAATTACCTCAGTGACATTTCAGAATCATATACTTACTGAAAAAATTGCAAAGAAAGAGGTAGTGACTTATTTCAGAAGAATATCTCCCACTTATTAGCACAATGTCTGGCACATATTAGTGATTAAAATAATACTTGTTGAATAAAAATATACATGCCATTTCAAATTATCTCACAGTTAAATTAATTTATAAAAATTGTTTCATAAATCTACTTCATTTCTATTGTCAAATGTATCTTTTATTTCAGTTCATGCACAAGAGAAGGACATACTGTCATAATTACAGTTATTATTATAAATTTGAATGATGCTATTTTTCTTATCTATCATGTGGAGCTAAATAAAGAGCAATGCAGTTTCACTTGAGTGAGTGCTAAGGCATTTACAATAGATGAGTATTAAGTGTTACAATATACCAATTTTAATTAAATAAGCCTGGAGCTGCTTTAAAAAATTATTATTATTTGAGCTAGAAATTACAACTTCCTGTGCAATATTTTATATTCATCAAACAGACTAAATTTAGAGTTAGGAGTGATATAATATACTTCTTTAAGCCATTTTTGAGTTTACAAATTGAAATCTATTTAAACACAATTTATGAGAAGGGAATTTTGAACTGAAAAAAAAAAGGACACAGCCATGAATGTGTCTGAGTATCACGAATACCTTTGTTATGAGAGACTATCTGGAAAATGCTCCTTTCCGACAGACTTTTCAGTTGTCGTCCTATGTCATGGATAAATACCTAGCTTTTTCTAGTTGTCCATAAATGATCAAGGTGTTTGTTGTTGTTTAGCCTGGCTCTTTTGCGACTCCATGGTCTATAGCCTGCAATGTTTCTCTGTCCCTGGGATGCTCCAGGCAAGAACACTAGAGTGGGGTGCCGTTTCCTCCTCCAATGCATGAAAGTGAAAAGTGAAAGTGAAGTCGCTCAGTCGTGTCTGACTCTTAGCGACCCCGTGGACTGCAGCCCACCAGGCTCCTCCGTCTGTGGGATTCTCCAGGCAAGAGTACTGGCATGGGGCGCTGTCGCCTTCTCCATGGACATTCTTGACCCAAGGATTGGACCTGGCTCTCCTTCCTGGCAGGCGGGTTCTTTACCACTGATCCACCAGGGAAGCTCCTGATCAAGGTCACACACAATTATATAAATAGGGAGAGATGATTTTGAACTATACTTAATGTACAATGTTGTGTTAGTTACAAGTATACAGCAAAGGGATTGAGTTATACACACATACACATATATGTATGTGTGTGTATATATATATATATATATATATATATATATTCAGATTCTTTTCCCTTATAGGTTATTACAAAATATTGAGAAACAGTTCCCTGTGCTATACAATAGGTCTTCATTGATTATCTATTTTACATATAGTAGTGTGAATATTGCTAATCTCAAACTCATAATTGATCCCTCTCCCTCTCTCCCTTTTGGTAAACATAGGTTTGTTTTCTGTGTCTGTGAGTCTATCTCTGTTTTTTACATAAGTTCATTTGTATCATTTTTTAGAGTCCACATATAAGTGATATCATATAATATTTGTCTTTTTCTGGTATATATCACTTAGTATTATAATCTCCAGGTCCATCCATGTTATGACCAATGACATTATTTCATTCCTTTTCATAGGTGAGTAGCACCTATTGTATGAATGTACAACGTCTGCATTCTCCGTTTTTCTGCCAGTGGACGGGTAGATGGCTCCTTGTCTTGGCTCTTCCCAGAGACGGATGAGTATGAAGACATAATAATCCAAATCCTATGGGATTCAGCAAAAAAAAAAAAAAGAAAAAAGATGGTTCTAAGAGGGAAGATTCTAGCAATACAAGTGTACCTCAGGAAATAAGAAAAGACCCCAAGTAAACAATCTAACGTTACACCTAAAACAGCTAGAGAAAAAAGAACAAGTAAAACCTAAAGTTAGTAGGCAGAAAGAAATCACAAAGATCAGAGCAGAAATAAATGAAATAGAGACAAAGAAAACAATATAAAAGATCATTGAAACTAAAAGCTGGTTGTTTGAAAAGATAAACAACACTGATACTTCTTTAAGCCAGACTCATCAGGAAAAAAAGGAGAGGGTTCAAATCAATAAAATCAGAAATGAAAAAAAAGTTGCAACTGACATCATAGAAATACAGAGATCATGACAGCCTACCCCAAGCAACTATGTGGCTTACGTTAAACGGTCTGCCTAGAAGACAGGGACAAATTCTTAGAAAGGTACAATCTCCCAAGACTGAACTGTGAGGATATAGAAAATATAAACAGGCCAGTTATAAATACTAAAGTTGAATCCTTGATTTAAAAACTCCCAACAAACAAAATTCCAGGACCAGATGGGTTCACAGGTGAACTGTATCAAATATTTAAAGAGTTAGCACCTATCCTTTTGAAAGTATTCCAGGATGTTGCAGAGACGGAACACTTCTGAATTCACTGTTTCAGGCCACAGTCACCTGCTGTGTGGAGAATTTCCTGGTCCTTTTTGGTGTGAAGGTCTTCTGCTAGTGTTCAACAAGTGCTGTGTGAGGATTGCTCCATGTAGATGCGTTCTTAACGTGCTTGTGAGAAGAGGCGAGTTCCTCATCCTGTTACTCTGCCATCTTGACTCCTCCCCGCAGAAAAGACATCTTTGTAAAAAAAATCAAGTAGTCTTAGCAGTATTTGTGACTTTAGCACCAATAGTAATAATACTTTTAAAATCACATTCCAGTTGTTGTAGGGATTTCAAAAAAGCAACTATATCTATCACTGTTATTAGGTCTACAGTGGATATTATTTATTGAATGAATAAAGAAGCACATATATAAATACATTATATTTTAATAATTCATGAATAATATTTAAATGTAACTAATTTCCTTTGTAACATCATCCATTTTGTTTTCTCCCTTTAAAAACATGTATCTGAAAAAAGGTCCATAGGTTCCAGCAGACTGTCACAAATGTCCATGGCACACGGATGTTAAAAACACATTGCTACCCTATTCTTATATAAATTTTTCACAGCTGAATCAGTTAATAGGATATACTTATGCATATTTCTTTTGATACTTTTTCCAAAATTAATAATTCCCTTAAAATGCTAAGCTCCAGAGGAATGAATGTGTCAAATTGTTTCTTCCTCCAAGGTCTCTGTTCTCACCAAACAGGAATATTCACTATTTTTTAAATACAGCAGCACAACCAAAAATATGTCATCACTTATCCAGCCTGTTGTGTCTTTCTGCTTTTTTTTTTTTTAAAGTTGTTCTATTTTTGTTTTTTTTCCTCTAAGGATATACACACAGAGGCACACACAGTCACACATGATTCAATTACCTGTTTTTCAATTGTATTATGAGGGGAAGAAGAGATTAATGCTGTCAGTCTACTGTTTAATTATAATTCATTAGCATGCAACTGCATGTTTTAGGCATTTTTGGTTTTCCACGTAAATGAATGAGCTACCTTATTATTTTAAGGCTATTTAAAATTTTATAATGCATGGGCCAACTTTAACTTCACCAGTATCTATGATGCACATTTATAATAATGTTATTGTAAAATGGTGTGATTGAATAAATACTCATGCGTATATTTTTACAGTCTGTCTTATTAGCATAAATTACTAAAAAATGAATTTCTAGTGCAAAGTGAACACATTTTATGTCTGCTAACATTAGCTCTTCCACTTCTTGCTCCATGTCCTTGAGCAAATTTCTTAACTTTTCTGCGTATATTTTCTTAGGTGCATAAAGGCACCAGTGCAACTGTGTTGTCTTGCTGAGTTGTTGGCATTGATTATTTGCAATAATATGCATTCATTTATCTCACATATTTATTAAATCTGGTTATTAATACTGGTAAAAGTTGGTTATATAGAATAATAATAGTAATAATTTTTTTCTCAGAAAGGTAGTGTACTAATAATATAATAGAAGTATTTGCTTTATCATATTCATTCTGGCATTGATATTTACCTATGACTATTCATGTTTGCCTCATTTTAATTCTTTTTCAGTTAGTTTCTTTTTATACTTGCTCTATCCATTTATTCTGTTTTTATATTAAGTTGATTATTAATATGTCAATGCTCTCATATTTTTCAGTTTTGATTGCCATAAATATTGATTTTATGTTCTTTTATCTTTTAAATTTTTATATGGCTTTTTTCTTTTGTCTTATGGTTTTAAACTGTTAAATATTTATTTACAGATATTTTTATTTTCCTTTAAAGTTTTAAGGTCAATTTATAATGGCATTCCTCAATTCAAGGTTAAAATTATCTTTATTGCTATTTACTACTACTTTACTACTCTTTTGTTTTACATTTCTTGTGATTTTAAATTTTTTGAAATCATTTGAATTGGTATTTCTTCTATTATAAAGCATAGTGAATGAACGTTTATTTTACTTGTGATTCCAGATGGCATGGGAAGTTATCCTAACACCAATGCATGGGTATTCATTCTTTTTCCAGAGAACAGACACTATATTCTGGCTTTGTATCTCTGCTCTCTGTTCTGGTACATTGAAATGCAAGGAGGAGAACCTGACTTGCCTATTCGGTATCCAGCACCGCTTTTTCACATTGTTAACATTGTGTCAGTCATGGTTACAAGGGCAGGCGCTTGTGAGGAAACGCCAGGAGGTGAATCCTAACAGTCCTCAGTCAGTGACTACATTTCATTGTTTTCCTAGTGCTTAGACAGGAAGTAAGCATGTATCGCACTTCTGATAAATAATATGTTGAGAGAAGGTGTCTTTCCGGATAAGAGAAACTGCTTTAGGAAGACAGCTTTCTCTCCACCCATACCTTCCTTTCTTTATGGTTTACAGTTGAGTGAGGACTTCATATTTGTTGCTCAGCAAGGGTATTGCAATGATGAAGGAAAGACCAGAATAACTGCGACACGGATCTGGGACTGCTGAAAAAATCCCCAAACTGCTCACTTCAAGGCTACTCAGATAAAAAATAAAGATCATTATCATTTAAACCACCATTCATCACGCCATTCTACAACCTGCTGCCAAATTAATGGAGTTCTTTTGTTTCAATGCTGATATCACACGGTTTTAATTATTAGGACTTCAATATGATTCTTATCACATATGAATAAGTTTCTTCTTATATCTTCATATACTTCCTAAAATTTTTTGTTGGCCTTGCTTTGCACATGAGTATTTTTTTAAGAAGGGTTTTAGACTGTTTCATATCATGAAAAGTTTATTAGGAACTTGAATTACAGGGAATGCATTTATTAATTTATAAACAATTTTTTTTAAAACATCTATATCTTTGAGTTGGCTCTTGCATGAATTAGTAAAGTTTTATACCTTCATATAAGCAAGGTTGAAATATTTCTTCTGATTTTTATTTAAGTTATAACCTTTCTCTTGACTTACTTTTCATATAGCTATTGCTTTGTTTTCTTGCATTTCATAAGCATACAAAAATAACATCCACACCTAATAATAATTCTGACCATTCTTGTATATATTTCATTTTATTGTGTGATTACTCCCATATTAATAGTAAATAATACTAGTGATAGATTCCAGATTTTATTCCTTACTTTAACAGGAATGCTTTGATTATCAACCTTAGGCTAAATACTTTTATGTACTGAGATGACATTTTTTAATCATTTCAAAGATATGACTAGATAATCTTATTATAAGTCCTTTAAAAGTGTTTATATGCTTTATTGGGATGAGCACATGGGCTGCTATGTTGATCTAGTACGATCTAAGTATGTTCGCTGGGTGTGGTTACAATAGCAAAGTAGGAGGATCCTGAGCTCAGCTTATCATCCCAGAACAGCTGTCTTTGAAATGTCTTGAAGATGAACAGAAAATATTTTCCACAGTTAAAGATATAAGGGAACTCAGGATGAGTAGGAGGGGCAGAGACATTCTACGGTCAGTGCCCACACCAGTGGGTAGTGCCAATCACTTATTCCTGTCTGACTCTTTGTGACCCCTTGGGCTACAGCCCGCCAGGCTCCTCTGTCTATAGGATTCTCCAGGCGAGAATGCTTAACTGGGTTTCCATTTCCTTCTCCAGGGGATCTTCCTGATCCAGAAATCGAGCCCAGGTGTCCCTCATTGCAGGCAGGTTTCTTACTGTCTGAGCCAGCAGAGAAGCTCTAACGAGGCAATAATAGCGATTGCAGAGATCCACCAGAGGAGAAGAGTCTGAGCTCCACACCAGGCTCCACAGCCGCGGGGTCCTTTGTGGGAAGACAAGGCCCCAGAATGTTTGACTTTGAAGGCCAGCTCGCTTAAGAGAGAGCTTGGAGGGCTAAAGGGAACACACAAAATCTCACATGCCCTGAGTCCCCTTGTAGAAGCAGGAATTTAAAAAGAACCCGGGTATTACCCACTTGCTGATCTTAGGAGAGTCTCCAGAGAGGCAGGAGGCAGCTGAAACTCAATGTGGGGACACAGATTCTGGGAGCAGCCCTTTTGGGAAGCTTATTCTACCAGAAGCAGACGGGTGCTGGCAGATGTAACTTTGGAGTCCTGCTTATAGCCTGTTTGCACTGAGAACCCCCGTGCTTACCAGAACGCAGCACAAGCCACCACTGGTGCTGGGCTGCTCAGCTCGCCGAGCCAGGACCCGGCCTGCCCGCCAGCAGGCTGACCCCGCAGCAGGGGGCAGGGCTGGCGGCCAGCTCAGCGAAGAGCAAGTCTCAGCTGCCCTCGTGCCCCGGTGCCCAGCCCCGGCAACACTCAGCCGCCCGCGTGCCCCGGTGCCCAGCCCCGGCAAGACTCAGCCGCCCGCGTGCCCCGGTGCCCAGCCCCGGCAAGTCTCAGCCGCCCGCGTGCCCCGGTGCCCAGCCCCGGCAAGACTCAGCC
>CM035287.1:52890370-52903905 GCA_020226075.1 Hydropotes inermis
GCCCGCGTGCCCCGGTGCCCAGCCCCGTCACGAGAGGAAGGCCGTGCGGCCCTCGCCAGGCCCCTCTAGAGAACTGTCTGGTGATCAGAGCAGCGTGGACTGCTGGGCCCCAGAGCATGTATTCCTACAAAAGGCCCCTTTTCCATGGCGGGAAACGTAACGGACATAGATACATGGAAATAAACACAGAAATAGGCAAAATGAGGAGACAGGAATATGTTCCCTGTGAATATGAAAACCAAGCCTTAGAAAAGTAAATGACGTGGAGATAAGCCATCTGATACAGTTCAAGTAATGATCAAAAAGATTCTCAACAAACTCAGAGGAAAAGATGAGCAAGTGAAAAGTTTAACCAAGTATTAGAAAATATAAAGAAGAACCAAACACTAAAAGGAAGCAATTAAATGCTATATAGGGATAAGTCAGTGAACAGGAATACATAATAGTGGAAATCATCTAAGATGAACAGAAAAAAACAAAGAAAGTAGCCTTAAAAATGAGGATAATTTAAGAGACTTCTGGAATAACATCAAGCTTACTAACATTCACATGAGAGAAGTCCCAGACAAGGCAAAAAGTGGCAGAAAGCTTATTTGAAGAAATAATAACTGAGAACTTCTTTAACCTGGGGAAGAAGACCTCCAGACCCAGGACGCGCAGAGTCCAAAACAAGATAAGCCTAAAGAGGACCACACCAAGATGCATAATTAGAATGTAAAAAATTAAAGATGAAGAGAGCCCCTTTAAAGAGACTAGAGAAAAGCAACTAGTTACATGCAAGGGAGCTTCCACAGGGCTCTCATCTGGCTTTTCAGTAGAAAATTTGAAGGGCATAAGGGAGTGGCAAAATACATTTGAAATGTTGAAAGGGAAAAACCTATAATACAGAGTACAGCCAGGTTATCATAGATTTGGAAAGACACGGAATTTTACAGACAATAAAAAAGCTAAAATAATTCAGCACCACTGAATCAGCTTTATAAGAAATATTAAAAGGACTTATTTAAATAGAAAAAAATAAAAAGACCGCAGCTAGAAATCTGAAAATTACAAAAGGAAAAATCTCACTGGTAAAGGCAAGCATACAATAAAGATAGTAGATCAACCACTTATAAAGCTGGTAGGAAGATTAAAGACAAAAGTAGTAAAATCATCAATCTATAACAAGGAGTTGAGGATACACAAAATAAAGGAATATAAAATATTATTTCAAAAGCAGTAAACATGGGAAGGAGTAAAAAGGACTATTAGAATGCATTTAAACGTTAAGAGGTCATCACCTAAATGTCATTTGTGTGTGTATGTTTGTTTGCACAATGGAATATTACTCAGCCATCAAAGGTTGAAATGTTGCTATTACGGAAAACATGGATGGGTCTAGAGGGTATTATGGTAATTGAAATAATTCAGACAGAGAAAGACAAATATTTCATTATCTCACTTATGTGTGAAATCTAAGAAACAAACAAAAGAAAAATAGAAATAATAGATGCAGAGAAAGCTTCCCTTGTAGCTCAGTTGGGAAAGAATCTGCCTGCAATGCAGGAGACCTGGGTTTGATTCCTGGGTTGGGAAGACCCTCTGGAGAACAAAATAGCAACTCACTCCAGTTTTCTTGCCTGGAGAACCCCATGGACAGAGAAGCCCGGCAGGCTACAGTCTCTGGGATCCCAAGAGTTGGACATGATTTAGCGACTAAACCACCACCACAGATGCAGAAAACAGATAGGTAATTGCCAAAAGGGAAGAGGTTAGTGTTGAAGGTGTAGGAGATTGAGAGGTCCATATCTACAGTTATAATTAAGTCACAAGGTTATACTGTCATGAGGGATCTGGTGAGTAATACTGTAATAGCTCTGTATGGGGTCAGATGGTCAGTAGACTTGTTGTGCTCATTTAATACTGTAAGAAAGTATCAAAACCATACGTATTACTCCTGAAAGTAGCATATTGTATGTCAACTATATTTTAATTTAAACAGTTAACTTATATTAACAGATATTTCTAATAGTGAACCATTCTTATGTACCTGAAATTATTACAATATGCTTTTATTATTTATTTTCTTGCTAGTTATATTTACTATTTACTAATTTTTATTTATACTATTTATTACATATAACATACTCTGTTAAATATTGTACAATTAAGTGCATCTTATGATAGTAGCTATGGGGCTTCCCAGGTGGGTCAGTGGTAAAGAAATGCCAAGCAGAAGATGTGTAGGAGACCTAGGTTCGATCCCTGGGTCAGGAGCACCCCTGGAGAAGGAAATGGCTACCCAGCCCAGTCTCCTTGCTGGGGAGAGCCCATGGGCAGAGGAGCCTGGTGGGCTGCGGCCCGTGGGGTCACAGGGCCTGACGTGCCTGAGCAAGGGGCACACGCATCTGCACATCTAGCAGCCTGCTCTCACTGCTTTAGAAACCTCCTCTCTCCACCCGATTACCCCCGGCCCACCCTGAAGCCCCTGCCAACCACTAGTCTGATACTGTTTTGCAGTTTTGCCTTAAAAAAAAAAAACAACTTCAAAAAATTTTCTTACTTTTTAAAATTGAATGACATAATTTTAAAGCAAAAATTTGAGTGAAACAAGTTAATCTGAATCAAATTAAGTAAGAACTGAAATGTGTGTGTCTGTATAAACATGTAGGAGTATTAAGTAAAGTAATACGGCCAACAGAATTGGCCCAGTGCTCTTTTATTTTGTGGATCTGCCAACGGCTTTGGAGCTTATGCTAGAGGTGGATGAAAAGTAAGTGAACACAGTCACGACCATTTCAAGACTATCATGTTTCTGTTTCTCTCAAAATTTGTTAGCCGCTAGCAATATATTTATATATTTCAATGCTTTAGGTCAAACTTGTAGGAATATCTACAATTAGTAGAGATATTTTGTAGGCATTTGCCACCAATAACTCTCCTTATTCAGAAGTAGAACAGTACGTACTGAAGAGAAACCATGGGCCAGTCACTGTACCAACCTGTGAAAATGAAAGGGCAGAATGTGAAATGAACTTAAATAAATAAAATATTTACCTCAAATTTGCTTAAGAATTTTATTACAAGTCTTTGTGACTGTTCTGAATGTACCATATTTCTCTCAGTAAAATAACATCTCCATGTTTTATTCTACCAAGGGTTTTGTTTAGGTGAATTTGATCAGATGTAAAAGGGAAATGACCTAAACATTCCAATTAAATTCATGTATATATATATGTATATATGCGTGTATACACACACACACACACACAGAGAGAGAGAGAGACAGAGAGAGAGAGAGAGAGAGACTTTATCCTGGAGATTCAGATGATAAAGAATCCACCTGCAATGCAGAGACCTGGGTTCGATCCCTGGGTTGGGAGATTCCCTGGAGGAGGAGATGGCTACCCAGTCCAGTATTCTTGCCTGGAGAATTCCATGGACAGAGGAGCACGGTGGGCTATAACAGCCCATGGGGTCACAAAGAGTCAGAGACAACTAAGAGAGAAAGCACATGTGCGTGCACATGCTCACACACACTCACTATATATCTATGTACAGTATATATACATGCATTTACTTTCTGATATCTATATCGTGCCTATTAGAGTTTTAAATATAAAATCGGGTTTATGTTTTATTGAGAAACAAATCAGAGTGTTTTTGAAACCTGCTGCCATAATAAGCTATATAAATGAATGATTGTGAAGCTTGAGGCCTAAATGATAAACTTGAAAAAATTTCTTGGGGTTTGATCAGCTAATTACCCACACTTCATTTGCTGGAAAGATGAGATGAGGTGGTTGGAGTTCTAAATATTGATTAAATCTCAGAGAAAAATAGAAAGTTGATGACTCACTAACTTTCAAAAGAGCTTTCAGAACCTCATAATTTTGCCACAAAAGAGCTACCAAAGCATCAATATTTTGTCCATATTCATCCAGTCATCATAAATGCTGAAATTGAGTTTTAACTGATGCTTATCTTCTAATCTTTACAACTCAAAATACTTTATTCAGAGTGAGTTGCCTCAGATATCAAGAAATTCTTGAACTATCATTATATTAAATATATAATAGCAATCAATAATTGATGAGCAGGAGTTTCCAGGGCATTAAAAAACAGTAAAATATCAATATTTGTGTTTAGAAAATTTGATAAAATTTTAAAGATCATTTTCAAATTTTATTTTACTTTTTGGGACTACCAATATTTTTTCTCTAGAAACAGAACATGTCTGTTATCAATGATTGAAAATATACATTCCTATTATTTCCAATTCATGGAATTTCCTCAAGTTGAATGGTTATTTTAAAAATTAAACTAATATATTGAAGGTGCCCTCTTTTTTTTAATCTAGAAAATTTAATAGAAATAAATAGTCTTTAAAATACCTCTTACATAATTTATCATTGAATTATTGATGTGGGATTTTTGTTTATGCATTTGTTTCATGTTTGATTATATATTTTGCCTCATATTTATTGATAAGTTCTCAGAGATTAGAGCACATCTCTTTTTTTTCTAGCCTGGTGTTAAACATGGACTAGATATAAAATCAATACTTGGTAATAATTTTTGAAATCTCTCCTTTTGAATGTGAAAAACATTCTCACAGTAGTTTTACTGTGATATTTTTATTTAAAGCCTCATGTATTTTACATAATTAAATCTCTTATAATTAGCATTCTATTTTCATGAAAATATTAGTAGAAAAAAACTTAAAAACTAGTATTATTTTCCCTGGTGGTATGGATCATAATTAAACCTATGAATCTAAGTTATCATCATTCAAAGAGAGATCAAGGCTGTTTTACCACTGATCAATGGCACTTTAGTTAAATATATTGTAGTACCAATAGTGTGATTTCTGTGTGCAGACACTGGCCTAAACATGTTACCTGGATTGTTTAAATGAGCATACTTTAACTAGTGGTCATGAATGCCTCAGAGGATAAAGCGTCCTCATGCAATGCGGGAGACCCGGGTTCAATCCCTGGGTTGGGAAGATCCCCTGGAGAAGGAAATGTCAACCCACTCCAGTATTCTTGCCATGGAGAATCTCATGGACAGAGGAGCCTGGTGGGCTACAGTCCATGGGGTCACAAAGAGTTGGACCCTACTGAACGACTTCACACCCACACAGACACACACACACATGAATTTAAAGCAAGCCTTGACAACAGGGTTGTAATTATCTATAGCCATTCTAAAAGCTCTTTAAGCTAAACTTATTTTCCCTCATTTACAAATGAGAAAATTAAGGATCATAAAATTCATATAACTTGCCAGCTTCCCTTTGGGAACAAAACTCATGCTCTTAAATTAATTAAAAGCAGTATTTTAACTGAGGATCTCATTCTCCATCAGAATTTCCTGTTTTCATAGCTCACTATTTCTGTTATCTTTTAACAGCAATCCTTTGGCAGTACCAGTCTGGTGTCCCTCTCTTTTCATTTCCTCCCACTCCTTTATGTCACCACTTCTTTGCTGCTCTTTAATAATCACTCTGCTGTCTCTGTCTTCAGCCCCTTAGGCCCCCCGTCTCTTTGTGGTCTTGGGAAAGTGCAAACCTCTGTTAAATCCAACCCTTCCCTTCTCTAAACCGAGCCCTGGAGAGCTAATCTGACAGGGCAAAATCACAGCCCTGTTGTCAAGGCTCGCTGTAAGTTCAGGACGGCTACTTAAGTCATGCTCATTGTGATGCCAGGGAGCTTTATTTCTGTTTTCTGATCTGTTGATCTCAAACACTTCTAAAAGTAAATGTCACATTTCTCTGTTTGATTAAACCTTCCAAGCCTCACTTCACTGTCATTCTCAGCTGATCATTTTTGATGTAAAAATTAGGAGCTGGTAGAAGAGAACTTTAACACAATACCACCAATGAATTATCCCTATACGTGAAGACTTGCGCAGAAACTCTGCATTCCCTTCTATTACCAAGGATGATCTGCACAAACTTCACTTGTGCCCATTATTCTGCCATTTATTTCCTACTTAAGGACATGTGTGTGGAAGTTGCTCAGTTGTGTCCAACTGTGACCCCATGGACTTCACAGTCCATGGAATTTTCTAGGCCAGAATCCTGGAGTTAGCCTATCCCTTCTCCAGTGGCTCTTCCCAACACAGGAATTGAACTGGGGTCTCCTGCATTGCAGGCGGATTCTTTACCAGCTGAGCTACCAGGGGAGCCCACTCAAGAACATATGTCTAACAATAACGAAAATTCCAGCAGGCAAGAAAACCACTGGTGACGTAGGAAAGAGACAAGATTATTGGTAGATCAAGGATGTATATGTCTACCAATAATCTTGTTTATTTCATACATCTCCAGTGTTTTTCTTGTCTCCTGGAATTTTCATAACAGTAGTAAATGCTGCTAAATTTCCCAGTTTAAAAAAAAATTAGAAACACTTACATGTCCTAATTTTCTCTACAATTTACTATCACATTTCTAGTTTCCTTTATCTCAAAATCCTCAAAAACATCACTTGTCCTCCAACTTGTCAATTTCTCTCCTTGCTTTATCAGAACTATTTCTAATTAACTCTTTCCCGCCACTACTCTACTGAAATTGCTTTATAAACATATCAGTGGTCTCCACATTGCCAAACACAATGCTTACTGTAGTTGATAGATCATTGGATTAGAAATAGCTCAACTGGAATTCCATCACCTCCACTAGCTTTGTTCATAGTGATGCTTCCTAAGGCCCACTTGACTTCACATTCCAAGATGTCTGGCTCTAGGTGAGTAATCACACCGTCGTGATGATCTGGGTCATGAAGATCTTTTTTGTACTGTTCTTCTGTGTATTCTTGCCAACTCTTCTTAATATCTTCTGCTTCTGCTAGGTCCATACCATTTCTATCCTTTACTGAGCCCATCTTTGTATGAAATGTTCCCTTGGTATCTCTAATTTTCTTGAAGAGATTGAGTCTTTCCCATTCTATTGTTTTCCTCTATTTCTTTTCATTGATTGCTGATGAAGGCTTTTTTTTTTTTATCTCTCCTTGTTATTCCTCAGAACTCTGTGTTCAGATGCTTGTATCTTTTCTTCTCTCCTTTGCTTTTCACTTCTCTTTGTTTCACAGCTATTTGCAAGGCCATTTTGACTTTTTGCTCTTCTTTTTCTTGGGGATGGTCTTGATCCCTGTCTCCTGTAGAGTGTCACAAACCTCTGTCCGTATTTCATCAGGCACTCTGTATAAGATCTAGTCCCTTAAATCTATTTCTCACTTCCACTGTATATTCAAAGGGATTTGATTTAGGTCGTACCTGAATGGTCTAGTGGTTTTCCCCACTTCCTTCAATTTAAGTCTGAATTTGGCAATAGGAGTTCATGATCTGAGCCACAGTCAGCTCCTGGTCTTGTTTTTGCTGACTGTATAGAGCTTCTCCATCTTTGGCTGCAAAGAATATAATCATTCTTATTTCAGTGTTGACCATCTGGTGATATCCATGTATAGAGTCTTCTCTTGTGTTGTTGGAAGAGGGTGTTTGCTCTGACCAGTGTGTTCTCTTGGCAAAACTCTATTAGCCTTTACCCTGCTTCATTCTGTACTCCAAGGCCAAAGTTGCCTGTTATTCCAGGTGTTTCTTGACTTCCTACTTTTGCTTTCCAGTCCCCTATAATGAAAAGGACATCTTTTTTGGGTGTTAGTTCTGAAAGATCTTACAGGTCTTCATAGAACAATTCAACTTCAGCTTCTTCAGTGTTACTGGCAGGGGCATAGACTTGGATTACTGTGATATTGAATGGCTTGCCTTTGAAATGAACAGAGATCATTCTATCATTTTTGCGATTGCATCCAAGTACTGCATTTCGGACTCTTTTGTTAACTATGATGCTTACTCCATTTCTTCTAAGGGATTCTTGCTCACAGTAGTGGATATAATGGTCATCTGAATTAATTTCACCCATTCCAGTCCATTTTAGTTCGCTGATTCCTAGAATGTCAACCTTCACTCTTGCCATCTCCTGTTTGACCTCTTCTAATTTGCGTTGATTCATGGACCTAACATTCTGGGTTCCTATGCAATATCACTCTTTACAGCATCAAACCTTGCTTCTATCACCATTCACATCCACAACTGGGTGTTGTGTTGGCTCCATTCCTTCATTCTTTCTGGAGTTATTTCTCCACTGATCTCCAGTAGCATATTGGGCACCTACTGACCTGGGGAGTTCATCTTTCCGTGGCCTATCTTTTTGCCTTGTCATACTGTTCATGGGGTTCTCAAGGCAAGAATACTGAAGTGGCTTGCCATTCCCTTCTCCAGTGGACCACATTCTGTCAGCCCTCTCCACCATGACCCGACCATCTTGGGTGGCCCCACATGGCATGGTGTAGTTTCACTGAGTTAGACAAGGTGCGGTCCCTGTGATCAGATTGGCTAGGTGTCTGTGTTTGTGGTTTCAGTCTGTCTGCCCTCTGACGCCCTCTCTCAGCGCCTACCATCTTACTTAGGTTTCTCTTGCCTTGGGTGTGGGGTGCCTCTTCATGGCTGCTCCAGCGAAGCGCAGCCGCTGTTTCTTACCTTGGATGTGGGGTATCTCCTCTTGGTCGCCGCTCCTGACCTTGTGCGTGAGGTAGCTCTTCACAGCTGCTCCTGCGCACAGCTGCCGCTTCACTCCCGGAGTTGGTGATGCACAGGGGGGCCTGGCGTGCTCCTGTTCGTGGGGTCGCAAAGAGTCAGACGCGACTGAGCGACTGAACTGAACTGAGATCACTGGGTGAAGTTGATCATCTGCTTCTCTGTGATTTTTTTTTTTTTGGTCCTTTTGGCTTTCAGGTCCTCTACCTTACTTTCCTCCCTCTGCTTCCATGTCCCCTTTTTGGTTTTGTTTTTTCTTTCCTGTGATCTCCTAATAGTCAAAACTATGGTTTTTCCAGTAGTCCTGCATGGATTGAGCCTATAAAGAAGGCTGAGTATGGAAGAATTAATGCTTTAGAACTCTGGAGCTAGAGAAGACTCTTGAGAGTCCTTTGGATAGTAAGGAGATCAAACCAGTCAGTCCTAAAGGAAATCAACCTTGTATATTCATCAGGAGGACTGATGCCAAAGTTGAAGCTCCAAAACTGAGGCCACCTGATGCGAAGACCCTGATGCAAGGAAAGATTGAGAGCAGGAGGAGAAGGGGATGCCAGTGGATGAGATGGTTGGATGGCAGTGGGCCTGAGTTTGAGCAAACTCCAGGAGATAGTGACAGATAGGAAAGACTGGTGTGCTACCATCTATCGGGGTCACAAAGTGTAGGACACAACTGAGTGACTGAACAGCAATGTGGAAGAGTTCCAAGGCTCAGTAATTAGACCTTATCGCTTAAGCAGCTACTTGTATTTTCTTGGTGATCTCATGAAATTTTATTGCTTTAACTATTATAACGGAGATATTATAAATTCCCTACAGTCTGTATCATCCTTGAACTCTAGATTAATATATTCAACTTCTCTCTTGGCATCTTTGTTGAAGTGTCTAATAGATGTTACAACTTCAACAAGTCCAAAAGACACTCCATTTCATCTTTACCAAATGGTGCCTTCTTCCTCTCATCTTTTCCATTTTAGTTGTAGAAACTGAAAGTGAATTCGCTGAGTCGTGTCCGACTCTTTGCGAGCCTATGAACTGTAGCTTACCAGGCTTCTCCATCCATTGGATTGTCCAGGCAAGAGTACTGGAGTGGGGTGCTTTTCCTTCTCCAGAGGATCTTCCCAACCCAGGGGTTGAGCTTGGGTCTCCGGCACTGCAGGCAGATGCTCCATCTGAGCTACCAGACTACTCCCTAATTTTAGTTGCTAAGGACAAAATTTTGATCCACTCCCGAGTCCTCTGTTTTTCTCACATCTTAAATTCAATCCATCAGCAGACTGTTGGTTCTCCTTTCCAAATGAAGTAAGAATCCTCCTGACTCCCACCACGGTCATGCCTGCTCCTTACTCCAGCTCACCATAGAGTCTCATCTAGACTTTTATTGCAGCTGCCCTATAATTCTTCTCCTAGTTCTTCTAGGAGCTAACTCTTCTCCCTAGTTCTACCCTTGCATTTCTGTATGAAACATGGTAAATGAAATGATCTTTTACAAATTTCTTTGATGTTATTACTCTTTAAGAATTTTTCCTTCTAGTGCTTTTCAGTATCAAACAATTCAGGGACATACATTCATGTCTAGCCTGCCCTTCGCAATACCAGTTACCTTTCTGATTTTATGATCTCCATTTTCTGGACAACTTTATTTCAAGCATTGGTCTCTTTGCTATTCTTCGGGGCATTTGTAAGTTGCATTTTCTTGATCCTACAATGTCTTCCCCTCATAAACTGAGTATATTTTATCCCATCCCTCTCTCGGTTCACTTTTGTCTGTAGCACTTTCAGTACATACTACATGTTATTCTTGTTTATTTACTATGCCACTCCCTATTAGGAATCAGTGTTGTTACAGATGAGGCTTTGATTTGCCCACTGTAGTTCCTGAAGTGTAATGCATTGTTCTAATATATTATGTATTCATAAAAGATTTGCCCAGTGAATATATAAATCAAATATTGAAAGTTATAGAGAACAAATATAAATCTAAATTAATAAAATATTACCTGCAATTTCCATTTAATTTAAGTTAATGAATCTGAAGGGTTCCAGAATATGTTACCCCAAAATATGCCACTCTGGCATAATGATTGTTTTAAGCTAAGGGAAACTGAAAAGAAGCAGATTCAAGAAAAACTCTTTACACTGCCTTCCCTACCAGGAAAGGCAAGACTGTACTTAATTACCTGAGACAACTCCAGACTCATATAAGCCTGGAGTCAGCACCAGAAGAACCTACATAACAAACCTTACTAACTGATATTTATCTTCCATTACGTATCTGTATAAATTTACTTCCCCACAATTTTTCTCTTCTAGAAAATCAAAGGTTAGAAGCTCAAAGCCCTTTTCTTTATTTTGTCACTCCTCTACAAATTTATTCTTCCTCTGTGAAGATGCTATATGCAACCACATCCTCAGATTCCTTTGAGTTACTCAGCATGAAGTCCTCTGTTTTTTTCTTGTAATTTTGTCTTTTGTCAGTCTAATTTGCAGGGGCCCAGGCAAGATCCTAAGAAGAGTAAAGGAAAAAAAGAGTTTTATCCTTTCTTTCAAGTCTTAAGTATTTTCAAATAAGTACATATAAAAACTGTTACAGTCTTTAAATATCTCTAGGTTAATTTGGCTTTCTGACAAAAATAAATTGATAATCTCTACCTTTTTACATCAAAGTTTAACATGATTCAAAACTAAAGAATGAGTTGGCTTTCAGAATAACTGTGGGGATATGCTTATATTGCATGTTTCAGGGTGTCCAGTTTAATAAACAGTTATCATTTTCTAAGTGTAATTAGTATAAGTTGCTGATGAGTAACGGCACAAGTGCTACATACATAACATGAACAATGTCTTATACACCAGATCAAAGAATTACAAAATTATAGGTGTTATTTAAAGCTAGAAAATTCCTGTAAAGAAAAAAAAATAAAGAGAAGCTCTTTCCTTAGGTTAGCAAAAGGAAAATATGAAAATCCATTCATATAGAAAAGCCAATATTTAGCAGATGCAGAGAATGTTTTTTTTGACATATTTATGATATTTTGTTTCAATATCAGGCAGAAAATGTTCTATATCCAATTATTATTGAATGCTAAAGAAGAACAAATGTTAAAGTACATGATATATTTATATATTATTTTGCTAAGCATTTCTGATTATAGTGCTTTGGAAAGCTCCTAATATGGGATAAAGATATAAAATATACTATCTGTCATATAATAAGATGAATCTCAATTTTTCAACATGGTGTTCTAAGTGCCAAATAGCTTTGGCAAATAGGTGCTTAGTAAATATTTGCATAAATGAAGGATTATTTTTTATATGTAAATATTATTAACAATTATTTGCTAACTCTTGATAGAAGAACTATACTCCTTTAATGCTGTTTTAATGACATTTAAACAAGTGGACATTTCTGGAAACATGTATAAAGAGATGTCAAAAATGATGTATATACCTACCATAACTCACCAGGTCATTCAAACCTGAAATTTAATTCAAAATATTTAAAAACCTGTCTGATACTGACAGAGAGCAATCAAAGTGAAAGCTTTCTATATCACTGACATCCCCATCATGTCAGGGTTTAATCCTGGAACTCTACAGCATCTGCGTATTGTGGGTGTCCTCAGGGTGGACCAGTGGATTGGAAAATGGAAGAAGGGATGTGAGAAAGTGGCAGACAATCAGCTTACTATTTACAATAAAAGTAATTTACTGCTTCAACAAAGGATATGTCAAAACCAAAGTATTCAGGTAAAATATCTGCCTGGAGACGGTCTTGATCAATATGAATGACAAATTTCATGAGCATATTAATATTCAATAGTTTCAAAGATAAGGAAAGATTTTCAAGCATTTGGAAAATTTTACTTTCAAATCATTCCATTTACATCAATGTCAAACATTAAACACTTGCTCAGATGGTGGTTTTTCTGATCTTAAAAAAATAAGTAAAAAAAAATGTGCTTTGAGTATTAAAACTTTATGAATTAATGGTCTGAAAAGAGTCTCTAGAGTTAAAATTCATGTTATTTTACTGATCTGTAACATTCTGAAAAACTTTTTTCCCCAAAATTGTGTACTAGGACTAAGATGAATAATTTTTCATGTAAATTAAGCTGTTTTTGGAATTGTGGCATTTACCCTTTGTGAAATTAGCATCCAACTGCTTGCCTTTGTCTTCTAATACATAAGATTGCCAGCTGTTTTGTGTTTTCTGACAACAGCTTTTATATCTGTTCTTAATGCTTGCAGTTGAATTATTTTTTAAAGTTAAAGGGTACATCCTAAAAGTTAATTAAAGTTTATTTGTTTACTTGAACTAACAGCTTCACTCCTTTTCTTCCTTTTGCATTTCTTCTTTTTATTCCCTTCTGCAAGTAGTTTAGAGCAGTGACCTAGTAATCCTGAACTCTCATGAATTTTTTTCCTGGTAGGTGGCAATGCTTTGTTTGACCTGAAATTTAAATAGAAGATTTATTTAGAAAACCAAATATGATTGAAAATAAATAGGTGAATCATTTTCTGTTTTTTTTTTCTCTCTCTCTTTTTTTTTTTTTTATTATAGTGGGTTTTGTCATACATTGAAATGAATCAGCCATGGGTTTACATGTGTTCCCCATCCCGATCCCCCCTCCCACCTTCCTCTCCCCCCGATCCCTCTAGGTCTTCCCAGTGCACCAGGTCCGAGAGCTTGTCTCATGCATCCAACCTGGGCTGGTGATCTGTTTCACCTGATAATATACATGTTTCAATGCTGTTCTCTTGAAACATCCTACCCTCGCCTTCTCCCACAGAGTCCAAAGTCTTTTCTACACATCTGTGTCTCTTTTTCTGTTTTGTATATAGGGTTATCATTAACATCTTTCTAAATTCCATATATATGTGTTAGTATATTGTAATGGTCTTTATCTTTCTGGCTTACTTCACTCTGTATAATGGGCTCTAGTTTCATCCATCTCATT